>RJWK010027651.1:0-26299 GCA_004363435.1 Platanista minor
CTGGAAAAGCACAGCTATTCCTAATTCTGAGACAGAGAGGAAGTTCTCCCATGGGTCCTGAGTGACAGGAATACATTCAATGTGATGACCCAGTCACCAGCCACATCCTCTCAGTTACCATAAAGGTGAGTTCCACAGGTCTGGTCCCTGAGCGAACCCCTCTCCCCCCATCCACCCTCCTACGCCCCACAAGAAGACCCATCACAGCACATGACATTCTGTAAAAGAGATTCGGTGCACAGCCAGGTAACAGAACCCTGAAGATTCTTGGCTCCCTCTGGACTGGGCTTAAATCAGGGACAATTTTGGGGGTGTAGAAGTGGCTGGAAAGCATGCCCTTCTTGCATGCAGTGCCTCTGTGGCCTCCCCTACCCTGGAGCTCCAGAAGCTACGGAGCATCAGAGAGTCTGAGATGACCGCTTGGGACGTTCTTGAAGTGCCTTTCAGGATGTCTCCATATGCCCCAGCTGCCCCCTAGGCCAGGCAGGGTTGGCACAGTCCTGTCCAAACAACTGAGCCTAGCAGGACCTGTGCCTGGACAGAGGCTGCCCACCGCCCGAAGGCACACCAAGCGCTCACCTGTGGGCAGGGCCAAGGTTTCCCTCGGAAAGTGATTCTGGCTCCATTTTTACACAGACATCAAGGCACTGCAGTTCAAATCTGTGAACACTTTGAAAAGCTGCAAAACTTCCCATCGGAACAGCTGCCCACAGTCAGACAACCACCAGGTAGAAGACGGTCTATCCGAGTCCACTCATTCCTCCTGCCACCTACAGTTGAGACCCATTACTCTTTCTTCCCCAAAGTGGTTCACGGAGGGGGATTATGGGACCAGAGAGAAGCCCAGCTCCTGTTTCCTTTCTGAGTCAAGCTATTTAAACGTCAATCATGCAAATAAATTAAATCGCTCTTTAAAACTCACTCAATTCATGGAAATAATTTAATTTCCTCAATTCACTAAAATATCGCAGGACTAAATCAATATGCCAAAGCAGAGGCAGATGTTCATGACCCTCGAATGGAAAACATCAAGGGCACCATTGCTGATAACGTGCATGATAAGCAGTGATCTGTTCTCATTTCTTATCTGGTTTTTCACAACAACTACTGACCTACAGTGGGAATACTCTAGAACATGCGTGTGCCGGAGATGATGACTGTATCATCTCAGAGAAGGGGCCAGACATAAAATTGTGCAGAGAGGGTTTCACAAGAGAGAAGGGATGGGAAACAGTGTGAGATAGGGATACGGCTCTGATGCACCGTGGGTATTTACGGTTTCTTCTTTGGCTTTACCAACAATGCTTTCTAAGTTCAGGAGGAAAAAATTATAATAATTCCAAACGATCCTCCACATAAAGGAATAATCTCTGCAGAATCACTGCATATTCCAAGGTACGATGAAAGTCAGCAAATGCACTAGATGTGGGTCCTTCTTACCTTCTGCCACATGTTGATGAAGAAGAGCTCCCGGGAAACGTTGAAGGACACGTTGGCATCATAGGCATCGTCCCCGAGGTTGGAGATGGAGATGTTTAGGGAGATATTCTTCACAGCCCCCATAGCTAGATACGGGGTTCTGTCATCAACACTGCAAGGAAAAATGAACAGCAATGAGTGTTCTGAAGCTTTCACTGATACAACGTGAGGCATCAGGGGAGAGCTGAGCGTGGGGGCAGAAACTACTGGGATCACAACTACAAGTCCCAGGAAGCCCAGGAACTAGCCATGCGTCCTGGGGCACTCAGTCAGCCCCCATGGGCCGCAGCTTTGTCATCTAAGCATGGGGAGTTCTATGGTCCTATGCTGCCGACAACTCACTAAGCTGTCCTGCGGCTCATGTGAAATCTAGTGCATCCAACTTGGAAAATTATAAGACATTTAATAACCTATACATGGAATTCGGTCATATAGTAATTCATTCAAATACTTCTGAGCACCTACTACATGCCAATCACTACTCTATGTGCTAGAGAAAGCTGTGAACAAAAGAGAGTTCCTGCTTTCCTGTAGCTTCAAGGAGACAAAAAACACATACACAAAGAAGCAAACATACAGGTCAGATTGTGATAAGAGCAATGGAGAAAACTTACAAAAGGTAAGGATAGAGGACACCAGATTTGGAGGGAGAGTGGGGTGCAATTTTAAATAGGCTCGTCAGGGAAGCTTCACTGATGAGGTGACCTCTCAGTAGAAATCGGAAGAAAGAAAGAGAGCAAGATACCCAGATATCTGAGAACTAGCAAAGGAAAAGTTGTGTCTGGTGTATTCAAGAGCAGCAAAGAGACCCGTGCAGCTGGAGAGGAGTGAGTAAGGGGCAGAGTGGGAGGAAATGGGCTTAGAGGTGAAGGGAGTCGGGGTGGGCAGACCATGCATTGTGGGCCATCCCTAGGCCCATATGGTTTGCCTCTGAGACAGGAGCTCCTGCAGGCCTCTGAGCAGGTCATGGTGTGACCTGACTTCAATGCTTAAAGGCTCACTGGATGTGACGTGAACAGTCCGGAGTGAATGGTTGGTGGGGGGAAGGAGAGAGCCTGGTATGAAGGGTCTTGTAATAATTCAGGTGTAAGAAGATGGCAGCCCAGACCACAGTGGTAGAAGCTGAGGTCATATTCTGGATGTCTCAAAGGTTGTGCCAACAGATTTTGCTTATGGATTGGATGAAGGGTGTTAGGGAAAGAGAGGAGTCATGGACTCCTCTCTTTCTTGCATAGGCTGCAAGGATTTCAGATTTAAGTACCTGAAGGGAAGAGGGGTCACTTATTGAGATGGGAAAGACCATGGGTATAGAAGGTCAGCAGAGAAAATCCAAATGCCTATTGGATTTTTAGGAAGAGATGCTGAGATAGTTAGTTGGACGTAAGGGTCTAGAGTGGAAGAAGGGGTCAGGGTTGGAGATATGCATTTGGGTGGACTAGAAATGATCACTAGAGAATGCATGTAACTAGAGAAGGGGGTCTCACGTTTAGGAGCTAAAGATGACGAAGAGCCAGCAAAGGAGACTGAAAAAGAGTGGCTAAGGAGATGGGAGGAAAACCAAGAAAGACAGTCTCCAAGCAGCCACTTGCTTCAAGAAAGGAGTAATCAGTTTCGTCAAATGTGGCAATCTAACATGAGGAATTAGAACTGGCCACTGGAATTAGCCATCTGGAGGCCATTGGTGATCTTGACAAGAACTGCTGAAGCGCAGTGACAGCAGGGATGATCGGAGTTGGTCTGAAAGAGGTAGGAGGAGAAGAAATGGAAACAATAAGCACAGCTGACTCTTTGGAGGAATTTTTCTATAAAGGAAAGCAGAGAAATAGGATTGACAGCTGGTGGGGGAAGTGGGCTCAAGGGAATTGTTTTCTTCTTTTCAGATGGGAATTATCATGGCATAATTACATGATCACAGTCAGGATCTACTAGACAGGGGACAATTAATAAAGACATGACAGGGCACAGTTGCTGGATGGCCTGGTGAACAAACGGAGGGGCTGGCCTCAGCTGCTACGAAGTGAGAAAGTGGAGCGCATGGCCCAGATGCATCAGTAGAAGGGTGGTAGGAACAAATGAAAGTTCCCCTGTGATTGCTTCCACTTTGCAGTGAAATAGAAGCAGCGTCAAAGACTGGGAAGGGAGAGGGGGAGAGGGGAATATTTGAAGGGTGAGGAGATGGAGGGAAATGGCAGGAGTGGGGGAGTGAATGGACCATCAACGGGATGAGGATGATGGTGGTGAGGATGATGACAAGGATGAAGATGCACATGAGGCTGATGATTATTAGATAATGTGAGTTTTGGACAAAATAAATTCACACTGGAGGCCGATCTTTGACTGGCCAGCCAGTTTGTGGCAGATGTGATCAAGCATATGAGGCTTTGAGTAATGGACAGTTGTTACTTTTGGCCACTCAGCATCCTGACACGTTCTTGTTTGGGGGGAATCTCAAGAGAGGTGGAAGAACTATCAGCAGAAAAGGGGCAGACCCTCCCTCTGCCCTCCTCTTGGTCATTCAAGCATGGGCACTTAACTAAGTGCAGTCACATGATCTAAGGGTGGTCAAGTGGCCTCAGTGTGGGGGGTGGATGCTGCCAACTGGGGTCACGAATTTTGAGGGCTGCCCAATGACACCAGGGCCCTCTGAGATCATCTGAGGTGGGTGCAGAGGAGTTGAGAGCCCAGGGTTGGCATCCTGGGCTAAGCCTTGCCTCTCCCTCCTGCCTAGGCTCTGAACCAACCCATATCCTTCCAGTAAATTCCTTTTCCACTTAAATTAACAAGCACATGTTTATTGTTGTTTGCAACCATTAATACAGCATGAAAGAGAACTCTCCAAAATCTCAGGGGGCTATAAAACTTTGAAATATGCATTTTTGTGGGGGAAGGGATCATCATTACCCATCCATGAAGACAGGACCTCACTTTCCTGCATGCCTGGCACGTCAACAAGAATAACGTGCAATGAGAGATCTGATGGCCTTGTTTGTGGAAGCAAGAGCTCTGAGGATCCAAACAAGATGTGAAAAATTAACTTGGAGAAAAGTTTCAAATTCTTGAATGGCCTCCAGTAAATGAAGACCCTGACCTCAAGCTATTGTGGCAATTATTTATTATTGTTGGCCATTTTCATTTTAAACAACTGATGGGTTATTTCTGTCCTCCTGTTTGCTTTTGTAAGATTAAAGAAGTAATTCTCAGGCCTTGAAGAGTTATGAGAGGGCATTAGCCTTGCGTTATCTCAAGAAGGAATTGCCTAAGCACCCACAAGTAGCCTCAGAAAGTATCCATAGTTTCCAAATGAAATATTAAGCAGAGAGACAAGACAGAAAAGCCCAGGACCATGGGGCAGGGGCTGCCTGCTCACTCCAGTTTTGTCATTCATGTGATCAGCCTCCTTCCCTGATGTGAAAACGGCAAGGGATCAGGCCAGGGATGTCTAGCCTTCTGCCAGCCCCTAAAGCCTCTCTCACTTAATCAGGCAGCAAGGTCACTCCCAGGTTTTCAAAGTCAAGTAAGGCTTGACATGGCTCTATGATTAAGGGAAGCCAGGGACCTTCCAGGGCTGAAAGCAAACTCAGACGTTTTAACAAAAGAAGCCTCAAAGCTGTTTTCACTCTTTCTTCACATCTAAAAATCCACATAGAAAACAGTACATCTCTGCTTCCAAAGCTATTCTTAGAAATGAGATGCAATGCAGTTTGCCTGGTGCTGGGTACTTTCAAACAAGTTGTCCTGAAACCTGCAACAGCATAACAGCATGAAAGGTTCCTGATGTCAGCTGTATTTTTAGAGATGAGGAAATCGAGATGTAGGGAGATAAGGTGGCCAAGTTGCTGAGCTTCGAACTCAGTGCCTCCTATGCCTTCAAAGCCCGTCCCTCTCCACCGTTGCCTGCGTTCTCCAGCCCCTTGCCTGTCACACCCTTAGGATGCCCTTTCTGGTCCCCGTCTGGGTGAAATAAATCTCCCTATTATGAGCTTCTTCAGCCCCGGGGCTCCACCAGCCCTTCATGGCATTTCCCAAGGTTGTCATGACACATTTATTTGTGTGGCTGTTTGATTAAGGATGATCTCTCTCCCCACTAGGATCTAGGCACCAGGGGGCAGGGACTTCTGTCTGGTTTTGCTCATCGTTGAACCCTCAGGGATAGAATGGTGCCTGGCACATAGTAGGTGCTCAACAAACCCTTGCTGAATGAATGAATGGCATGCATGACCTCCCCACAACAGATCATGAGTTCAACCTTCACATCTACAGGTGAAGATGCTGAGCCCCCCACAGGGGAGCCCACTCTGATCAAGGTCACCAGGCCATGGAGGTGCTGAGCTGGAGCTGGTGCCAAACTTCCTTCATCATGAAGGCTGTCTGAGCTACAACTCTTATATAATCTCCAGCTCAGCCAGGAAGTGCTTTGGCAAGAAATGTCATTTAATGACATCTGAAAAAAACAGGATTCCGTGAAGACCAACCTCTTGGACGGGACTGCTAAAAGAGTAAAACAATGGGGCACAGTGTTTTTGTGCAAAACATTCCACGGGTGCTTTCTGATTTGCTGAAGAACAATCTTTCTAATTTTCAAGGCATTTTAGTCCCTGAGAAAATTTCCCATTAATTCTAATTTGATTTTGCAGTCTTTTAAGTGGGTCAGATTTCTACGTACACCAATGACTCTGGTGTACTTTTATATGAAAAGCATGATTAGTCACTAACATAAGGTACAAACTGTACAGTTTCTATAAAGTTTATCTTAGCACACATACAGCCTGCTGGAAACATCTTTCTCATGTTTTATCAAAAATAATAAATATAACTGTCCTAATACATCTTACAGCAGCTGTTTGTGAGCATGTTGGGTTTACATTGAAGTTTAGCGCCAATTCACTCAACACTCCAATTGTCAGATGCTGCTACGGGCGTCTTGGTGGCCGTGTGGTACCCGAGGATCACTGTAGAAACTGTACTTTGACCTCACTCATTACTGTACATTAAAAACACATACCATTCAAAGTTCCTTATTGGGTAAATGCAATACATTTCCATACCAAATCATCCTATGCTGAACCATTAAAGGTGACTAAAGCAAATTCTTCCTTTTCTACCATCACAGAAACAGTTTTATGCAGATAATTTTTTGGTGAAGATGCTAAGGATAGAAACTAAAGCAGCTAAATTGGTGTTTAATAATATTCTATTAGATCATTTTAGACCTTCCTTAAGTCTTAAAGATATAAACAATGACCTTATTTAAATAACTTGTGGTTATATTCTATCTTTTATAGAATATAATACTTTTATTTTCTTTTGCTGCTAGTTTAAATTTAGCCTGAGTAAAGGATGCTAAGACAGGGGTTAGTCAAGCACTTTCTAGTCAACTGTATTTGAGTTCACAAAACTTCCTGTTATACTGTCATTAAGATTGACATTATATTTATGAACCACAACTATATTTGATAATGACAACTAGGGTAATACTACAGGGCAGCCAAATCCACCTACTCTTTCCTTTCCTGCCTTCCTCCTTCCATCCTCCCTCCCTTCCTCTTTCTAATCATTTATCCATCCATCACTTTTTAAAACTACCTTCTCAATTTAGGCACCAAGGATACAGGTTCCAGCCCTCAAGGAATTCACAGTCTAGTGGAGGAAACAAACATGTGTGACATAAGTTAATGTCAATATGTGCTACATGCTGACCCTTAAGGATAAGGAAACATCCTTATGAGACCCTTACGAGACCCTGTATGCGATGAGAAGACAAAGAAGGGATTCTGCAGGGACAGTGGGGTTGGGGGGGGGGGCATCGGGGATATTACACAAAGTATTATCAAGGAAGTGAACCATGAATCCTACAATTAATGGAATGATAGCCCTGTCAACAAAAATTTGGCTAAGATCGATTGTCCACACCCACACCCACACACACTAGTTTCTCCATTCATGGAAATCATATTAAAAAGGACAGCGTGAAGCAGAACATGTTCTCCCATAGGAGAAATGTCAAAATCGGGGGCCGTGTTCCTGAGTAAGGATTCAGCATCCAACAAATCACAGATATCCTCAACAATGTGCCATAAGAGCAGTGACATAAATTACAGCCACTGCAATTTAAAACCATAAACAATTCCTAGTCTTAAAAATGAGCAGACATCATAAAATCAGAAATGGAATTTGACAGCTGGATGGGGACTCATTTGAGTCACCATTTTGCAGACAAAGGCCAGAATTAACCACTTCCCTGAGGCCACACAGCAGATAATGGCAAAGCCAGGCAGCCCTCCCAACTCCTGGGCCAGTGATTCTCCCTGTGTGCCCATTGCTCCTTAAGTACATAAAAATACAACTAAACCATATAAAAGTTACATAAAACTTATTTGGGTATAGGATGAGAAATGAAATCATAGTTGCCTTCTTACCATTTAGAATATTTAGAATACTGGGTGGTATCATCTCTTTACAAAAGCTATTGTGAGTGCTTATTTTTCCTCTTGACAATTTTCCTTGAAACTGGTGGAGGCATTCAGGATGACCCCAGATGCCTTCAGCAGCTATGTTGGACAATCTCCCTCTTGGCACTTTGTTGACAACTATCACAGCTTTTCAACTTTTAGTGCTTAAAATTACAAACATGAAAAAAAACACATAAAACCACGGTTGTTCATCGGATGTCTTCCTATGAGGAATATGAGCACAAGGCACCAAATAAATTGATTATTATGTGAAGGAGATGCACCATGAAGCTGATAAGACACGTCATGCCAAAAGAACAGGTGCAATATAAGAGGCAAGAGAAATCCAGAGCAAAGAAATTACTGCAGACTGACATTGCTGTAAGAAGTTCCCTAAGAGATGTAGAAAATGAGCACATTCTAAAGGATGAGGAGCAAATGGGGGGACAGACAAATAGGAAGGACATTCCAGGCAGAGAAAAAAGTAAGGATGGAAGTGACTCAAAAATAACATGGAAAGAGGCAGGAAAAGGACATTCTTAGCAATAAGATGGGTAGAAGGACAATATTGATAGAATGTATCGGCTGTGTCCTGATTCCCATGGACCTTGAATGCCAGAATGTTGAGTTTATCCTCTAGGCCAGTAAACTTAACAGTTATCTTGAGTCACCAATGCCAGGTGTGTTGCAAATATTTTGTTAATAAATAATAAGGCACCAAAGTGAAGGTATTGCAAAACGTAGTAGGCTATGTATGGGTGGTTCTGCGTGGGCGTCTTATCTCTACAGCCTCCAAGGCTGCAATTCCATCTGCCCGCATCCCCATCTTTTGCCGGAGGACCTTTTGCTGCAGGCCAGCTAAATGCCTAAGAATTAAACCCCTGACATTCCCTGTAGCAGCCCTCAAACAATGACTGATGGGAACTGGTGTATAATTACCCCAGCTCTCTCATCTACTAAGTGAGACAACACAGTATGTTCTAGACCTGTGCTGTCAGATATGGTAGCCACTGGTCACGTGCCTTTTGAGCACTGGAAATGCGGCAGGTCTGAATTAGTGTAAAATACACACCAGATTTCGAGGACTTAGTGCAATAAAACAAAAAAAAGGATTTAAAAATCTCAATCATTGCTTTAGTATTAATTACATGTTTAAATGATTTTTGATACACTAAATAAAATTTGTCGCACCAGGGGCTTCCTTGGTGGCGCAGTGGTTGAGAGTCCGCCTGCCGGTGCAGGGGACGCGGGTTTGTGCCCGGGTCTGGGAAGATCCCACATGCCGCGGCGCGGCTGGGCCCGTGAGCCGTGGCCGCTGAGCCAGCGCATCCGGAGCCTGTGCTCCGCAACGGGAGAGGCCACAGCCGTGAGAGGCCCGCGTACCGCAAAAAAAAGAAAAAAAATTTGTCGCACCAGTTTCACTTTAACTTTTCAATGTGGCTACCAGAAAGTTTAAAAAGTTTAAAGCCTATTGGTCAGCACTGTTCTAGATTCTCAGCAAATTCTACATATTGTACTTTTAACATATAATATGGTTGTCTGTAATTAATTTTCAATGGCACAGATTTGCTCATGTTACTTGCAAAGTAGAGGTCTAGGGAAAATAAACTGGGGTAAAAATAAAATTGAGTATTTAAAGACATACAAATGATAATATTTAGCTCCTGAAACTCACTTGCTTATAAAATGCTGTAATGAATATTGTAAAATTAAAAAAAAAAAAGAAAAGGTGCCCCACATATGTACTTTTCTGCCCCAGAAGATAATTTTGACTTTTACCAAAATGTGATGGCCCAAGTTGTACACTGGGCAGGGGAACCTCATTGATTACGTGCGATGTGGTGCGAAAAGGAGGTAAACCACGCAGATCTAGGCCATGAGGAATGTCCCGAGTTGTCGCATCTGTGCAATGAAGGAAGAATTTATATGCCGACTCCAGTCACTGGTTGAGGGATGATGTGGGAAAGGGAGAGCATCTATTCCCAGCACCTCTGGCCTGTTACCTGGACTGCTACCCGGTGGGTAGAGTAGGCAGAGAGATGCAGTCCTGGGAGCCGGACGCCAGACCAGCACATAAGGGTAAAGGGATTTGACAGCGTTGACAGTGCCTGTGGTGGGGCCCTATGCCAGCTTTATGACCTGGTGAATAAGGACTGTTTCTGGCAGGTCAGATCAGATAATCCTGTTATCTCTGACCATCTGAAAGGGGCTCCAGGCCTTCGAGAAACCCCACTCCACCCCTTGTGATCCACATCCTGTTCACTTTCCTTCTCATGCCACCGTCACAAGGATCCACCTCAGGTGCCAGTCTCCGTTTCGTCCCATGGTTCCAGGAAACATAGGTATGGGTGACTGAACACACCCCTAACCCAGGGCTGACCGCCAGTGGGTTGCACCAGGGGTGCTGTTCTGTTTGTCTATGCCTGGCGACTGCTTCTAAAAAGGTAGGTATGCCTGCTGTGCAGGTTGTCTGCTATTTTTAATATTGTCCCTGCCCTAAACCAGTGCACCTTAAGGTTAAGTCACATAGAACACCACCCTTGCTGAATCTGAGGAGTATATATTTCTGAGCTTCCCCAGTGCAATTCACTTTGGGGAGAATGACTAGGGACCAATTTGAAAAAACACAAATGGCAGCAAGCACAAATTTCTGAACCCATTTTTGCAGGGCAGGCACTCTGTAAGGGGCTGTCCTTGGCTTCCCAACCCAGGAAGGCAGCTGTCAATACCTCCAAGGCACAAGTGTTGACACCACTTTGTCCTAGAATGTCATTATGGTGATTGGTCTTCAGCCTCTGTTCACCTCTACAGGATAAGAGGTTTTTTTTTTTTTTTTTTTTTTTGGTTTTGTTTTTTTTTGCAGTACATGGGCCTCTCACTGCTGTGGCCTCTCCCATTGCAGAGCACAGGCTCCGGACGCTCAGGCTCAGCGGCCATGGCTCACGGGCCCAGCCGCTCCACGGCATGTGGGATCCTCCCGGGCCGGGGCACGAACCCGTGTCCCCTGCATCAGCAAGCGGACTCTCAACCACTGCGCCACCAGGGAAGCCCCAGGATGAGAGTTTTTACGGTCAAGCCTACTGCTGCATCTGAGAGTTGCTTCAAAGCCCCTGAGATTCTTCATTACAGAAGCACTTGCATTCAAAGAGCCAGACTGGAGGCCTCTCCTCTGTGACACAGGCAACTCCTTAGCAATCTATACAAAACTGTATAAAAACCCATTCTCAAAATCCCAACATTTCTATGTCTCCAAAGGAAAAAGCTGCCAACATCAGCTTTTAGAGGTAAGAAGCCACTGGGAATGCCTTCACCATATTCTGTACACATAGAGTATTATGAAGGCTGAACCATGTCCTGGGGAGTAAATGATAATAAAAACATCTCTGAGTCAGACGTGGAGTGATATACACATTTTTATAAGATCAAAGTTTAGAGACTCATGGTCTTTTAAAGCTGAAAAGGACTTCAGAATTGATTACAGAGTAATCTCCTCCCTATTTTGCAAAGACATTGAGTACAAAGTGATATAAGTGGCTTAGGAACTTATTGGGCAATTAGTGGTAGTACCAGTTTACCTAGTGGCAGTGCCAGGATTCAAACACACTGTTTCAGTCAGGGTGCAGCTAGGAAAACAGAGTCCATGCCAGGTAGTTCACTGCAAGAGATTAAAACGGGGAACTAGGAACAAAGGTGCTAGAAGAGCCAAAAGAGAAAACAAGGGGAGATGAGGAAAACCAGAGATTAGAAGTAACTATTATCCATGAAGCTAGAGGGAGTGAGGCAGGAGGTTGTGACCAGAGCTGGGACTGCCAAGAAGAGGCTGAGACCACAGAGGGGATGTAGCTATTACCAGATATGCTGCATGAAATGGGTGGGGTTGGGGAGAAATACCTTGACTCTTCTCCTTCTCCCTCCCTTCAACCTCTCAACAGTGCTCTCATTGGCCAAACTTAACAGGAAGTCTGTTGGCAAAGGGGCCTGGAAATGTAGTTTTTCAGAGTCAGGCTCCTATGAACAGAGCAAAGGAAGGTGGGGAAGAGATAAATGCACTAGGTTTTCAGATTCTTAGTCCCTTACTCTCAGCTTGCAATAAGTTAGGGAAGCTATCCTTTTCCCAATTTTCATGTGATGGAACTCTGGACAAGGAAACCTTGAGTCCCAGGCAAGCGACTAGAAAGGATTCAGTCCCCACGGAATGTTCCTCCTTCCTACAGGGATGGGAATTGTTTTTGCATTGCTGGCTCATTTTAGTTAGTTTTACTTAGTTAGTTACTTAGTTTAATTAGTTTTACAGCCTATTCCTATAGAACTCACTGAAACATCAAAGTATATAGAATCCAAATACCAATTTTCACTGCCATGAAAAGTTATTAAAGTTTCCTGATTTTGAAGCTTCTAGCTATTGTGGCAAACATTTAGGAATTTATTTTATTAACTAAGACCACCAAAAAAGATATCATTTTTTTTTTGGTAAAAACATTTCTTTTGGTCAAAACAATCACCAAGAAATGCCCAAAAAAGATACTGTACCTAAAATGTTCACTTTTGAATAGATTTAAGAAATCAAATCTAATCTTGTTTTATATTTTAATATACTCTAGAATGGTAGGAGCTGTTACTTTTGCCCAACTATTCACCTTGTCCTGTGGTTATCCTACAGCTGGCTCCACATAAGCCCAGGCCAGGAGAAACTTCCTGTGGTTTACAGCCTCACCACACAATCATCTGCTCTAACCCATTTGATGATCCTCATACCGACCAGCTCAGGATCCCCTCATTTTGTACCCTGCAACCTATTTTGCTTTGTTCAAAACTCAGTGCCAGGTCAGGGACCCACTTGCTTCTCAGGTGTGCCCAACCCACATAGCTCTGTCACCACTCAGCTTCTCCTCCTGACTTTGGTTTCCCTGGATACACACCCCAGTCACCTGGCTGGGCTGCAGGTGAATCCCTGGGTCACTTACACAGGTTGTCCCAGACCCCCACCAGCATCAATCTGGGCATTTGTCTACTTTCAAATACACTTTAAAAAAAATCTAAACAGCAACAATCTACATTAATTTCTCCTTTTGTTTTAAATCCATAACTTTAAGGAGCTTTAATATTCATATTGTTTATATCCTTAAAAAACTGCATAAAGCAATAATAATACTCTGTTAAACAGAATATGCTATCTGTACGGGTGTAGGTTTCAACCTTCTCCAACAGTGGGCTATTATACATAGAGTTTGAGATGTGCTTCACATCTTGCCATGCTTTATAAATCCCTTCTAATCATGCAAAACAGACCCACATGGCTATTAACTCCAGACAGAGATCACGGGGCACCTCTGTAAGGCATGTCAGCTAAAGTACAGCGGGTCAGGGAAATGATTCCTGGGAGTGAATTTCTGCTTTGAAAACCACTTATGTGAAACCAGAAATACCTCTCTCTCCCTCATACATACCCCCTTTGGATGGTTTTATGCTCAGAAAGTAAGAGAAAAGTATTTACTAAGGTGATCTAAACTAAAATAGTGGTTTCCTTAGCAACATTCAGATCGTTCATGTAAATATGTGTTACTTAAAAAAAAAATAACATGTCTATATCCTCACTGATTTTGCTAGCATCAATGTGGCCCCAGCTCTGGCTCATTTAATAACTCATTTAGTTATAGAATCAGTATTTGCTTCAAAGGCTACCTTCTTTCTAACAAGGCAGACATGAGAAGCCCGAGGGCCCTCCCTGCCCCTCCAAGAAGCTTAGGCTCCCTCCTCCTGCCCCATCTGCTTAACTGTGAAAAGAACTGCTGGTTTCCAGCGAACAGAGGAATTCAAATCCTCATCAGCCTCGACTTGAGGAGTAGTTTCCGGAATCACTAAATCTAACAACATCTGGAAGAAATCAGGTTCACTCACTGTAACAACTGGATTAAAGACAAAGAGTACTTTGGGGGGCACAGGAATTCCCCAAATTTGCGGGCTTCCCAGAGGTCTGATGTCATGATGGGGATGGTGTGCAGCGATGGATGACCGAACCAGCAGCAGCCCAGTGCCACCCTGCACCACATACACCGCCCATTAAACTCAGCCACCATGCATTTAAAATGCAAGAAGCGAACCTGCATTTCATGACGCTGGCAGGCCAGACAACTCAAGAGAGCCCAAGTCGGCAGGGCCACCGTGGTCCCTCCACAAATAACTCTGTCATGGCCAACATTTTTCCCTGTTTCTAGCTCAAGAACCAAATGGGGGGATGTAAATGGCCACAGACAGTAAAATGTATTGAAATTACAAGCCTCCCCGATTTGGAACCTTCTTCCTGTGAGGTGAGCAGTCACAGGGGCCAGAGGAAAGTAGCTCTTCCCACCTGGGTCCCCAAAGGTAGAAACAAGAATAGACACTCCAGATGCAGCACTTCAAACAACCACATATGTGCCCATCTGTGCACAAAGTGGCTGCCACATTCACCATGATGCCCAATATCTCTGCTTTGAGCCTGAAGCGTTGGTTTTCTTGAGCTCATCAAAGCTGTGATAGACAGTTACGCATGTCTTTAACAAACCCAAACAAGGAATGAATGTTTACTTCATCACCAGTGTATCACAGACGCTGGGAGCTACAGGGTCAGGGAAACACTTCCTCCAGCGGTTTCTAGGTTTGACCCCACGTGAAAAAGAGAGGAGAATGTATAATAATATGACACCAGCCTTATAATAAAGTCTCAGTTCTGGATATTATAATAAAAATCTTTTGTCTATTCCGGTAAGCAGAGCAAAATGTTTGTTTCTCCAACATGTATCTTTCCCCCAAATCAGGGAAAACTTCTAGAACAGGGGTTTTTAACCTGTTTTTGTCACCAGATACTCTTGGCAGTCTAGTAAAGTGAATGGACCCCTTTTCAAAATGTTTTTAAATGCATAAAATGAAAAATAGAGTTATAAAGAAACCAGCTATACAAAAATACAGTGATAATTATGTTTAAAAAAATGTGGTTTATGAATATGGGTTTTTAAAATAACACTGAATAATAAAGTTTGGCGGTAGATCACATTGCTACCATAACTTTGAAGTAGAGATGAATGTGAATGATATTTTGAAATATGTGCAACACTGTAACTTGATGTGAAAATATCAGTGATTTCTATGTGTGACAGTCTACATTGACAATTGACTACGATGCTAAATTTTACTTTGAAGTTAGTGAAAATAAAGCTGTGATTGTTTTCCTATCTAAATTCACAGACTCCATGAATTCAAAGTGCAGACCACCAAGAGGATAGGATATGAACCCATATCCTCAGGTTAGGAACCTGTGTCCTGTGGCAAGTGAGAGGGAGGGACTAACTCAGTGCTGATGAGTCACCAATGACGATGAGAGGCCAGGTGAAGGGAGGGATGGACAGCATGCTTAGCCTCTGACACCAGGAGGAAAAGGAAGACGTGCATTTCTGAAAGGTGTAGAATAAGAGATTTGTAACTGCTGTTGGTTTCCTTCATCTCAATCCTACTCTTCCAGGTCTAACCATGAGCCATCTTTAAAATCGACGAACCTGGGGAAGCTGGACAGAGAGGTGCGTAAATGAGAATTTTCTCCTTCTTGGCTCAGGAGGTTAAATGAATTGTGTTCTTCCACACAAAGAACAATTTTCTTCCAGAAAAATAATATGAAAACTTGGGATTTCCCTGGTGGTGTAATGGTCAAGAATCTGCCTGCCAATGCAGGGGACGCGGGTTCGATCCCTGGTCTGGGAAGATCCCACATGTCGTGGAGCAACTAAGCTCCTGTGCCACAAACTACTGAGCCTGTGCTCTAGAGCCTGTGAGCCACAACTACTGAAGCTCACGTGCCTAGAGCCCGTGCTCCTCAGCAAGAGAAGCCACCGCAATGAGAAGCCTGCACACCACAACGAAGAGTAGCCCCCGCTCGCCTCAACTAGAGAAAGCCCACGTGCAGCAATGAAGACCCAACGCAGCCATAAATAAATTTTAAAATATATGAAAACTTTAAAAATGTGTCTTTTTTTTCCCTTGAAGAAACACAACTGTGGACTGAAACAATGGCATTCACCTCTTGTTCAAATCTCATTATCACAGTAAACATTCTCAAAAAAGAGCCAGCTCTCCTGGCAAGGAAGGCTGCTCACTTCACCTGAGCAGCATGTGACTTTTATGCCCTGAGGACTGTATCTGCCCTGGCTCCCACAGGGAGGACATTCTGCAGTGAAAGCTGTATCTCACAGGGGGGCCCCTCTCTTTTTATCCCTGCGTCTGGATAGTCCTTTTTAAAAACAAAGTCCTGGGGACGAAGCAACCAGAAGTATTCCTAAAAGACACAAAGTCCCACTCACCCCCTGAAGGGACCTCCTACTCATCACTCCACAGTCCTGGTTTTTAAAAATCCAAAAACCCTCCAATTCCAAGAGGGCAGATAAAAGCCCACCGGCAACTGTTTTCCCCCACTCATATCTGATAAATACACTGAATTTGGTTTCCTTTTGAAACTCATGGTTCTGAAAAAGATTCAGACTTCCTGGCCAGGAGATCTGAGAAGGAACAGATTGTGAGGTGTGAGCTCTCCAGCATCTCAGGTGGGGTTCCCTGGAAGCAAGGATTCGGGTGGTTGTGAGGGATGCCACAGGAAGCAGGACTGTAGTGGGGAAGAGTCTGAGCAAGTAAGACCAAGGTGGTCTTGGGTAGAGTCTAGCCTTGGCCTGATTCACAGGGGGCTCTGGAGCACAAAACACAGCATAGAGTTACTGGCACTTGAGGCAAGAGGCTGGCTTTTTGTACCTTAAATCAGCAGTCATAGGGGAGGGCTGCCCAGGATGGGTGTAACCTCTCAGGCAAGGTGACTTCCATGAGACAAAGGCCCTTCTCCAGATAAGAGGAAGGGCAGCTGTGAGCCTTGGCAGGGGACACTTAATGGCAGCTGGGAACGGGGGAACCTGTACCATAAAATGATCTGGGCGTGGCACACCAACAGCCTCCACCCAGACTCATCATTTTTGGATCAAGGTCACCTGGAACAGAGTCAGAGAGGAAGGCTCATAAAATCTAGAAGTTCTTAATCTAGTACCTTCCCTCTCATGACAATTGCAATGAGCTGTGATTTATGGGCAGCTCATGTTCTACCTAAGCCTGTCACCTTAGCCCTGGGGGGAGGGGCAGTGACCTCTGAGGAGAAAGCCAAAGCGGTCTTTGGTTTTCTACCTACCAAGAGAAGCAGGGCCACTTTCTGATTTGCCTGAGGTTATATCAGGTGGCTCTAAACAAATTTGGGAGAGATGCTAATAAGAGGGCATGTGCAAGAAAAATATGTGCGGGGGAAGATTTACTTCAGAAAACAAAACAACTGTGCATCTTTGGAATTTGGCTTTTCTTCCAGTAACTAAGTCTGCCCCAGGATGGGTGAATCTAGTGTTTGTGGCAAGAGACCAACACCACAGTCACACAGAATAAACTGCAAAAATCTTAGCAAAAAAACCAAACCAAAACAAAAAAACCCCAACAGCATGTGGCTCCCCGTTTGCTCTTGATCTGAGAGAAGTGAAGGATCCATTTGCTACATTCTTTTGGTAAATCCTTTTCTCAGGTTGAATGTCCAGTGAGAAGGAAAACGACAGCCATATCATTTTGGCCCTGCTGGAAAGACGCTTACGCATAAAACCTCTGATGGTTGGTTCTATTTGGAAGCCAAAGAAAATATTAGCAAATAATATTTTCTTAGGTACACCTGTGAGGTAGATCCAGCCTTCCTGGGTGGCTGGGGAGGGAGCTGTGAGCATGGTCCCAGCCTCTTCTATGGTTGCCATGGTTACCCTTCAGCTCTGTCTTCAAGGCGCCTCTACAGATTCCCATCCTCTTACCATCCAGATGGAAAATCTTGGTTAGTGTCTGCTCAGCAGGGGAGGGTTGTCCCTGAAACCCAATATTCATTGGGATGGATCTCTGCTGCTCATGTGTGGTGGGGACTCACACCAAGGCTGGGCCACCCTTTAGGAAACTACAAATCAGATCCTCCTGGAGATAGGAAGGTATCCCCCAAAGTCATTCCAACTAGTTAGCAGCGCGTCAGAGTGGGAGCAAGAAACAGGCTATTTAAAGACAGAGGCCACAGGTCTAATGGCTAGAACACTGGACTTGGCCTCAGGAACCTCCCAGCAGGTTTTCTTTCCTGCCACTGCTACTGAGCTTTCTTTCTGACCTCAGAAAAGTGACTCAAATCCCTGCCTATCAGCTTCTTGTTCTGCACCTGAAATGCTATGCTATCCGTGAGAACCACCAACCATGAAGAAGCTTCGAGCTGGGCTTCTTTCCACCCCACCTGAGTTACTGTGTAGGACAGTGGAGTCGCTGTCTGTGCTCCTCCTGGGGCTGGGCTGGAGCCAGGGCTGCAAAGCAGCACAGCTGCTTGGCCCAGCTCCACCCAGGTCCCTCCTGGGATGATGGAGCAGGCAGAGGCCCGATCCTCTCTGACTGGGATGTGCCGTGGACACTTCCCTCACCTGCCATTGCTGCTATCCTCAGGAAAACAGGAACAAAGCTCCCAGCCCTGTACCTGGCTCATGGGTTTTCACTACAGTCAAATGCCCTTCAGCAGGTGGCTGATACACAGTGCTGCTCGGGAGAGAAGGGGAAACGGAGTAAGTTGCAGACACATGCAAGAGGAAATCAAGTTACCACAGTAATGGAGAATGTTAGGGGTTTGGAAATGCGGAAAGAAAGCATTCCCCACAAGTTAGTGGAAAGAAGCCTCGGTGTCAAAAGGTAGTATGACACTCCTGTTGGAAATTCCAGAATGAATTCATCAACTGAGATTCTTTGAAAAAGTGGGTGTAGAAGACGTCGTCCACGCCCTTGCCACCCCCATGGGACTGTTTCAAATGATCTTGCTGACTTCCAGCTGCCAGTGTCTGAATCTCTGTAGCTGAGGACCTTTCTTCAGAACCAGACCCGGCTGCTGTCTGTCACAGGCTGGAAGGGCACACCCAAACCCAGAGTAGTGCTCAACCAATGACTCTCCATACCTGGTGTACAAGCACCCCAGCCCCTTCACCCCTCAGAGGCAATAATTTTAAGCTGTGTGCTTCCCACCGTTCCCCAGTGTTTCCCTGCAGGATGAAGATCCAGTATCCCCTGCAGCAGCAGGGTATGATGGGCTGATTGGTGGCCTTTCTCTATTCACATCCTTTGTCTTATGACACACAGCTTCTCCCAGCGGTAAGCAGAGTTTATTTCCCCATCCCTTGAATCTGGCTGGCCCTGTGACTTTGCTTTGGCTAACAGAATGTGGCAAAAAGTGAAAACAGACCAGGTCTCATGAGGCCTTGTGCACTGTGTTCTAGATTTTGGACCCCCAAACAGAGACACCTAGCCAATGTGAAGTTGGCTGCAGGTCCATGAGGGAGCCACAGAATCTGGAGCTGAATAAATGGTGGGTTTTCCGAGGCATGAAGTCTGGGGTGATTTGTTACACAGCAATAACTAACTGATACACAGATGTATGGTGCACCCTATTGGCAGGCTTCCCTGTAAACTTTACTCCTCTACCTTTGTTCCCTGCACTCTCAAATTTACTCTCAAATCCTTGTCTCAAGGTATGGTTTGGAGAGGACTCAAACTCAGACAGGGTGGGCCTCTTCCCTTGTGCTTCCAGGGAACTCCCTCATGTTCCATGATTATAGTCATCACAGTGAATTATAATTACTGTTTTCATGTGTGTTTCCCCTTCTAGACCAAGAGCATGGTGTGCAGTAGTTTGTCCCTATTTGTTTTCACCAAGCCTGGTACATCCACGGCAAGTGCTCCATCAATATTTGTCATATAAATGAATACACCAGCAGTGTATCACTTCTTGTCAGTTGAGTAGAAGTATTCTGGAAAAGTACTGCACCCTTCAATACCTCTTCCAGTGTGTGAATGGCTCTTTGTTTGCCTTACCCTGTTGGTCACCTTCCCAGGGGGTTACATCTCACCCTCCGCCTAGGTAACTCCAACAGAAGGACCACCCACACACCCATTCATCCTTGATGTGGTCCTGAAATGTGGGGAGACACCTACTGCCTCCCTAGGGAACCTTCATCAGAGCAAGGGAGACAGGAGAGTGAGGATGAGGAATCCTACTCTCATTCAAAAGGTTCTATTCATTGGAGCATTTCACCTTTCTCTCAAGAACATACCTTTGAAAAAAAAACCATTGCTATTTCCAGAGATTCCAGAAACAGACACTACAAGAGCCAGCTGCTCCCGATCAACAAACTTCTGCACTTTTTTGTCCCAGATTTCAGAAAGACAGTAGAGGAAAAAAAATAAATAATGAATCACATGGCTAATATTCTGGTAAGGGCAAAAGTTTTCCAAGATTCTGATCAGCTCCCACTCATCTTCCTTCTTAAAATAATAATAATAATAGCGATGATATTACATTTGAGGAAACTGCTGACATGCCAGCCACAAGCTCACGGTCAAATGTGAGGCCCTCCAAGGAAAGAAAAATACAGCCTACATGTACTAAGAATATCCTGATTCGATGCTTGGACCACCATTTTGGCCCAGCAGGACTGGTGTCCAGTGAGAAAAGCTTTTGAACAGCACCTCACATGTCAGACAGCACAGGGGAAGCATGACTGGGGATGGATGGGAGGCATCTTTTTACCCATCCACCTCCTTTCTGAATTGGGGCTTTTCACACAGAGGAGGACTTTTCCCCCAGCTCCCAGCCTTGGTCCTGGTCCAGAGCCAGCCTCAGCAACTGAGGCCAGTGTACCGGAAGAGAGCAGGATGCAGAATTGGACACTCCCAGCTTTAATCCCCACCCCCAGCCCCGACCACCATGAGCCCTTGAGCATGTCACCTGCCTCCCTAAGCCTCTGCGTCCTCCACACTAAAAACAGTGTAATAATACTTCTTAGTGTCACTGACTGGATTAAATGAAATAATAATGCTAGCTCTCATCTACTGAGTGCTTACTATACGCCAAGCTTTTGGAAGCACTTAAATATGTTTTAATTCATTAAGTACTCAAAACAACTTTAATAATGTGTTGCTATTACTTCTTCCATTTTACAGAAGAGGAAACAGAGGCACAGAGGTGTGAAGCAACTTGCCTGAGGCTGTGCAGTTGTGCAGACACTCCAGTGGACTCTAGCACCTAGGGTCCTAGTATAGGGTACCTAGTACATGATGGGAACTCAATAAACAGGAGTCTCTTCCCCTTCATAAAAGAAGACGACTTTACTTCTACCCTATGCTATGCAGCTGATGATTTTGGTCACTGTACCATTTTTAGGAAGGTGAACAATTTGTTTCAAACTCTAAATGGAGCTCTGGGTATAGTGATCCTCCTCTTGAAGGCTGGTTTTTCATGGACGGAGCCACCCATCTCCCAGCCAAGCATTTTGGGAAACGCACTTGGCTCCCCACCCACACCATAAAAATAGCCTTACTAAGGCTACAACCAGAAGACCATTATATGTGGCCACTAGATGGTTCTTCCAACTTCATATATATTCTTACTGTGCCTTTTTACCTCCCTTAAGAGTTCTTTCATTATTGGAGCTGGCTAGCCAGAAGGCACTGAAATTTCCACTGGTCTCCTATAGGTTGCATCAAAGAAAAAAAATTTTTAACTTAACTGCCATAGTGTTTATTTCTCTTTTCTTTATCTTAATCACATGTGATATATTCTTAGGTACTGTGAGTGGTCAGACAGATGAAACAAAACATAGTCGCATCATTTTACAAATGGAATTCTCAGTCCTGTTTAAAGCAACTAAACAGCTTCATCCCTATTCCTGGACATTTTGGAAATGGCATGTTTTGGAACGAGGCTCAAGACCATTAAACACTGTAGACTTTTAATTGAAGAGTTGGTTGTTTTAAGAGACAACAGGCCTGCCAGAATTCACACTCTCTGGAGAGAAAAATAAAAACATCTGTGAGTCCCAGTCACAGACAGCATTTCCTGGCTTGATCCCTGGCCACTCAAGGTGACCCAATCACTCCCAGATATCTTTCCCTCTGTTTTCTCAAGACAAAGACTCCTCAGTCTATGGGTACTTTGGCTGCTTCCCACCACAACACCTTGTACTGTGCTGTCTACCCTGTTGTTGGAGGGACTTTTCTCTGTTACCCCTTGGCTTCAACCTTATAGTACAGTGGATGACAGCCAACAGGAGAGCTAGGCTCTAAAGACAGCATGAAAGGCAAAAATTCTGTCCAAATTGTCCTTTTGAAGCCCTTGGGGAGGCACCACGGTGGAGATCAACACAATAACTCTCATAAGCCCAACCCTGCCCAAGGTGCTCCTGCACTGAGACCAAGGGCGGCCACGCCATGGACCTGAGCTAGGGATGCAGGAAGTGAGATGCTAGAGAGAGTAACTGACTCAAAACTCAAGCTGGACCGTACTTTCACTCAGTGGAATAGAGAACCCAATGACCCACAGCATCTAAATCTCAATCCCCACCCCCACTCCTCTCTCCCTACCCCTTCAGTGTGCCTACCTGCATTCTTATTAGGTTAAATCCATTCATGCTACAATCCTGCTATACCTCCACTGGCTTCAGGATGAAACCCAAACTCATAGGTGTGTTACAATATAGTGTTTCTCTTCCTCTCTCTCTCTCTCTCTCTCATCTCTTACTGTGTTCTCCTGGCCTGTGTTCTCTCTCTCTCTCTCTCATCTCTTACTGTGTTCTCCTGGCCTGTGTTCAGTATTTTGGCCATAAACATCTTTGCCACAAGCATTTTTGCAGCAAATATTTTTGCCACATAACTAATTGACCAGAAGGAAATTTTGCCATAAAAGATAAAAGAACTGGTTGATTTATATTACATAAATCTTAGCACTCGTAACACTCTACATGGTGACAAGGAGACAGGCAGTCTTAAAACAGTGGATGATAACAACTACATATGTCGACTTGATTGGAAACATGGTGATAAAACTTACTGGAAGTATGACATAAGAGAGGGTAAAGCCAGATTGCATACTCTACTAGAAAATGATAACATATCAGTTTGCAAATCCTTCGGATATTTGAAAGTGGAGAGTTGAACCCACATTTCCCATGAACTTTGGAACATCTATCAATGAACATGTGACAAGATGCCAGGAACACACAACAGTGTAGAGGCTTTCACAACACAAAGCTCAGTTACAAATGTGCACCTCAGTATTTGGAAACTGATCCCTTTCTTAATGGAGGAAGAAATCTTAGCAAAGAAGAAAAAGTGCGATGCTGAACGGGAAAACGAATCATATGTTAAATGTATTCAAATATTTTGTATTTTGCAATAAAGTCTTTTAATCTTCGTTATTCATTTTTCGTGTTTCATTATGTCCTGTTTAATGATGCTCTTTTATTTTTTATCTTTTACAGGAGAATTGCCTTATAGCCAATTAGTTACATGGTGAAAATGTCTGCAGCAAAAACTCTTGTGACAAAAATGTTTACAGCAGAGAAGCTCATGGCAAAAATACCTCCTGACCGACTCCTTCACTCCAGATGCCTGCAGATCTGCATGGGAATCCTGCCCTCCATGCCTCTGTGCCTCTGCTCACATTTTCCCTCTGCCCCGAATGTCTGGATGCATTGCCTTTAATTCCTCCTCTTGGAAGCTGTTCCAGGGCCCCATGATGACCCATCTACCTCTCTTCCAGCACTGACCAGGCACTGACAGCACCCAGCTGTCCTCTCCCACCACACTGGGCATCCTGGGAGAGGCGGGGGCCCACATTTCTTCCCTGACTTGAACAATAGAGAAATGTACATCCCATCCCTGGCAGTAACTAATCAAGAAAGTTACACGATAACCAAAACAGCTCACTTGTGGTTCAAGCTACCAAGCCTTCCTTTGTCAACCAAATTCAGACCTTGGCTTCCATAAGCCATTTACTGACTGTGCCTTCTCTCTCTCTGTGCCTGGCTCTGTGCAAAGATCCGGGGAAATTCAACGTAATTTAAACCCTGGGCTTGGTTTTGTATCTCTACTTAGCCAATTACCAGTTAATGTTTCTCTGATGGGTCCCTTGGGGACATTTATGGGCCCAAGAGTACAATGAAGGTTTGTTTAATGGGGGATCCAGCCAAAAGGCTATTTTGAGAGACCAAGGGGCCTCCTGGGAAATAACTCATCCTAGGGAGATGCTCAGAGCTGTGGTCCAAGGACGTTACTTCGGAGATTTGGAAAATCTCCTCCCGCAATCTCTAGGTCTCATGTCTGAGTTGTAGGAAGACGGAATTGCAAGAAAGGCTGAAATAGTCCTGAAAATTATAAGGCACCAGGAAAGCGATACAGAGACCCTGCTCTTTACATGGTAGAATAGATTGCATTATGGTTCCAATTTTCACCCCTCCCTTAATTTGCCTCCTTTGCTGTATGACTGCAGTTCTCCTCACTAAAAGGGCCAGAATAATAGTTCCCAGTTCCTTGACTTTGAGACTGGTTATATGACTTGCTGTGACCAGTGGAATAAGGCTGAAGTAAGAATGCACCAGCTCTGAACCTAGGTCTTGAGAGTTACCGCATGTTTCTGCTTGCCCTCTTGCACCGGTGCCATGCCATGAGAAGAATACACCTAGGCTAGGACACTGGTTCCAGCAGGACTGTGAGAGATACATGAAGCAGAGCTGAACTGGGTCCCCTGAGCCTACTTGAGATCCGCCTACCCTCTGTTGAACCTCATATGCATAAGCAAGTCAACCAAGATCCAGTTGAATCCAGCCTGGACCAGCCAACTCTCAGCTGACCTGCAGTTCCAGAAGAATAAACGATTGCTGGTTTAAGCCGTTGAGTTTTGGCTAGTTTGTTATACAGCACTTTCTTGTGGTTCTAGCTAGCTGATACATACGGGAGTCTGGGCCCTGGCCACCACACCAGTTGTTCCCATAATATTGATTACTGGGCCCAGAGAACAGACCTGGCTCTGACCAACAGTCCTGAGAGGCCAGGGTAAGGCAGTGGAGGCAGCTTTAGGGATAAGGTGACATTGACCATGAGCCTCGGGTTTTATATTTTAACATATGAAGAGCACAATGCAATACAGGTGGATTTGACCGTCCACTAATGGGCAGCAAGAACATCAGGACTCTTCTAATATTTAACCTTAGAGTAAGTGAACATTTTCCCAACACAGGAAGTTTTCTACAATCCAAAATAAGTTTCCACCATTTACAGTCTGCCTCAAGATAAAACAAACCCACGTATTTTTGTTTCATGTTACTTTTCCCCTAAAACACTTTTTGGAAGACCTTTCTAAAAGTAAAAGTCATGATCTGATAACTATGAACCTTCTTTAGAATTGGTTTCTCTCATAATCCCAGGAGGTCCTTCTGACTAATGTTAAAACAATTCCAATACCCACTTATCAGTTTGAAATAATTTTCTAAGCTTGGCACAACATGTGCTACTTTAATCTACTACACTAAGTCCTAAATAAAAGTAATGCTAATTAACATTTAAGAGGTGTGTGTGTGTGTGTGTGTGTGTGTGTGTGTGTGTGTGTGGAGGGGTGGATGGGGGGCGGTTACGTCACCTTTCCCCCGATAAATGTAAACAAAAGAAAAAGAATCTTATGGGATATGGGGATATATGTATACGTATAGCTGATTCACTTTGTTATACAGCAGAAAACTAACACACCATTGTAAAGCAATTATACTCCAATAAAGATATTAAAAAAAAAAAGAATTCTTACTGTTACCTTCCTTTGATGAATAACAGGTTATTTATCAACAGAAGTAAAGGTGTCCTAGTGTAGTTACTGGTTCATGATGGGATATTTCTTTCATTCTACCCAAACTTAACTCTCACAGTTAAGACCCACATTATGGCATTTTAGAGGATACCTATCAACACTGATGACTGTTTTTGAGAAATGGTAATAAATAGCATGGAGGCTAAAACAATCTCTCAGAAGGAATTATCTTGAAAGGAGCCCAATTCCCTGAAATGTGGTTAAATGACCCAGGTCCAGCACCTTCAAGAAGTCTGAAATAAAAGGTTGGCAGAGAGAAAACAGAAGGCCTTTACGGAAGGTTCACCTTTAGCTGAGGGTTCACGTTCTGTAGGAGGAAGCCCTGCTCCAGGAGACTGGCTGTCTGTCCCCTGGATCAGGACAGCCGCCCCTCTCCTCCACCTGCTCCTGCCGCAGAACCATTACTTGTTGTTAAAGCACAACGCTTTAAGTGTGGGGGAAAAAATAAAAAGAACTTTTACAGTAGTTCCCATATTCTTTTATATAATAATAAACTGAATCATAGGAGTTGCCCCAAACAGTTAAATATTGGCAATTTCACATGGCTCAACTTAATACAGTGAGTAAACCTAAAATACACCCCTCAGGACTTCCCTGGTGGCGCAGTGGTTAAGAATCCTCCTGCCAG
>RJWK010027652.1:0-26170 GCA_004363435.1 Platanista minor
TATGGGACTCTCTGCATTTCCTGGACTTGATTAACTATTTCCTTTCCCATATTAGGGAAGTTTTCAACTATAATCTCTTCAAATATTTTCTCAGTCCCTTTCTTTTTCTCTTCTTCCTCTGGGACCCCTATAATTCGAATGTTGGTGTGTTTAATGTTGTCCCAGAAGTCTCTGAGACTGTCCTCAATTCTTTTCATTCTTTTTTCTTTATTCTGCTGTGCAGTAGTTATTTCCACTATTTTATTCTCCAGGTCAGTTATCTGTTCTTCTGCCTCAGTTATTCTGCTATTAATTCCTTCTAGAGAATTTTTAATTTCTTATTTTGTTTGTTCTAGGTTCTTTTTAAACATTTCTTGTACTTTTTCCATTCTATTTCCAAGATTTTGGATCATCTTTACTATCATTACTATGAATTCTTTTTCAGGTAGACTGCCTATTTCTTCTTCATTTGTTTGGTCTGGTGGTTTTTTTTTTTTTTTTTTTCTTCGGTATGCGGGCCTCTCACTGTTGTGGCCTCTCCTGTTGCGGAGCACAGGCTCCAGACGCACAGCCTCAGCGGCCATGGCTCATGGGCCCAGCCGCTCCGCCGCATGTGAGATCTTCCTGGCCCGGGGCACAAACCCGTGTCCCCTGCATCGGCAGGCGGACTCTCAACCACTGCGCCACCAGGGAAGCCCTGGTCTGGTGGGTTTTTACCTTGCTCCTTTATCTCTATGTATTTCTCTGTCTTCTCATTTTGCTTAACTTACTGTGTTTGGGGTCTCCTTTTTGCAGGCTGCAGGTTTGTAGTTCCTGTTGTTTTTGGCATCTGCCCCCACTGGGTAAGGTTGGTTCATTAGGTTGTGTAGGCTTCCTGTTGGAGGGGACTGGTGCCTGTGTTCTGGTGGATGAGGCTGGGTCTTGTCTTTCTGGTGGGCAGGACTGTATCTGATGGTGTGTTTTGGGGTGTCTGTGAACTTATGATTTTAGGCAGCCTCTCTGCTAATGGGTGGGGTTGTGTTCCTGTCTTGCTAGTTGTTTTGCATAGGATGTCCAGAACTGGAGTTTGCTGGTAGTTGAGTGGAGCTGGGTCTTAGCGTTGAGACAGAGATCTCTAGGCGAGCTCTCGCTGACTGATGTTACATAGGGCTGGGAGGTGAAAGTGGTCTCTCCCATCTCCAAGGCTCAGGCCTGATACCTGCCCAGAGCACCAAGACTCTGTCAGCCACATGGCCTGGTATGTGTGGAGTCTCTTGTCTTTTGGGAAGTGTGAGGTCTCCTGCCAGCATTCAGTAGGTGTTCTTTAGGAGTTGTTCCACATGTAAATTTAGTTTTGATGTATTTGTGGGTAGGAAGGTGATGATCTCCAGGGCTTACTCCTCCGCCATCTGGAAGGTCCTGATCTGTAAATGGTTTTTAATTTAACATCTGATCATTTGAATTGGGCTTTCTAAAAATTTTATTTTGCGTATGTTTTGGTATATTTTAAGATTAATTCCTGGATCGTCATCTTTTTTTCCCCCTCCTCAGAAAATATTGTCTTGGTATCTTGAAAATTTTTAGATTTTATTTATCAAGAATAGAAAGTTTTTATTATTTAATTTGTTGCTGTGAGGGGAAATGATTCCTTTTAATTCAGCTGTAGATATGTGCTTTTTTTTTTTTTCTTTTTTTTTTTTGCGGTACACGGGCCTCTCACTGTTGTGGCCTCTCCTGCCATGGAGCACAGGCTCCAGACGCGCACGCTCAGCGGCCATGGCCCAGGGGCCCAGCTGCTCCGCGGCATGTGGGATCCTCCCTGACCGGGGCACAAACCCACGTCCCCTGCATTGGCAGGCAGACTCTCAACCACTGAGCCACCAGGGAAGCCCGATATATATTTTTATAAAACTTAATTCATGAAGAATAATATTAGGTAGAAAACAGGGGAAAGGTGGCCTGTGATTTGGCTCTTAGCTACCTACCTCTCTGACCTTTTTTTTCCTACTTGTTTTCCTGGTTCCCCTCTATTTCAGTCTTATTGGCTTTGTTGATTTTTGGATATGCCAAACATATTTCGGTCTTAGGGCAGTTGTACTTATTTATCCTCTGCCTAGAACATTTCTTTTCCAGACATTAAAAAGGTTTACTCTCTCATAAGAGTGAAACCATTCATGAGGTTTCTTTCTATTTAAAAATCACATCTCCAGGGAGGCCAAGGTTTCTATGTCAGAAGGCAAAAGTTTTATATCAGGAGTCAGGTCATCTTTACCTCCTCAAAGATTGAAAGGGCACATTAAGTATTTAGGTCCTTTAGACCAGGGCTAGAAAATAGGCTGATCTAAAGAAGAGTAGTTGTATTGTTACAGTGCAGCCACATCCAGTAGAACTTTGTGCTATGATGGAGATGTCTGTATCTCTACTATCTAGTATAGAAGCCACTAGCAACATGTGGCTCTTGAGCACTTGAAATGTGGCTAGTGTGACTGAGGCACTGAGTTTTAATTAAAATTCAAATAACCATATGTCATTGGTGATTACCGTGTTAAATGACACAAGTGTCGAAGAATGGTATAGTGCAAAGAAGAGAGAGAGAGAGAGTCAGGAAAAGTTTCTAAAAACAGGACTGAATGATCTTTAAATTTGAGAAACAAAGGAGTTGGATTAGATGATTTGGAGAGGCCCATTAGAGATCTATAATTGTATGTCCCAGTGGAGAAATTTGTAGGTCAAAGGGATTGACAGCTGGGAATACCTGGAAAGACCTGTTTTAAATCCATGCAAAACTGACGAATAATAAGACTCATATTTGTGATTTAGCTTAATTGTGTATAATAATTCTCTTGCACAGTAGAAAAAAAATTTAAGGTATGACCCTCAATCATCTGTAAATGTTAGACTATTAAAGACATGGTAGGGGAAAAAGGAGTGTGATTAGACACAGCATGTGGAGAGAGGCTAGATCATTCACCTGTTTTGAACTAAGGTATTTTCTACAACATTATGATAACATGCAATGGTGACAGCAAAAAATATAAGATGTGTTAGTAGCAAGATACCACAGATTGTAATAAATACTATGAAGGAGAAAAAACAGAGTGGTGTAGTAGAGAGTAAATGAGGCTCTACATAAGGTGAGGGAAAGCCTCCTGGAGAGGGTGACTGACCTGGCGGTTGAAGGATTCAGCCAGCAGAAGCTAGGGGAAGAGCTTTCTAGGGCAGAAGGAATGCCAAGTGAGAAACCCTAAAGTGAGAAAAGCTTGTGTGGTCTAGGTGCAGAATGGTTGTGACGGTGGGGAGAGCGGCAGGGTAGTAGGTGTTCTGAGATTGGAGGGATGGATAGGGCACTGATGATGTAGGGCTATTTAGGCCACAGAAGGAAGTTTGAATTTTATCCTAAAGGGTTTTAAGCGGGGGTAAAACTTGATTTGACATGTTTTGAAAAGATCACACATGGGTTGCTATGATAAGCATAAGTGATACTCATTTCATAATTTCATAAACTAGTATTTTCACCTTTAGGAAGTGTTATTACTTAACATTTGTTAAATTTTAGTAGTTTTGAAACAATATAACAATATATAGTCAGTTAACTTATTTGACTTAAATTGCAAAAGTGAAAATGAAAGTTGCAGTTTCTTTTTTTCCTTGAAAAGTCTTGTGAATTCTGCAAAATTTTTCATTTTCAAATTCTGAGATCTATGTTTTCAAGTTTAAATTCACATTAAAAATGTGTTTCTTAATGCTTGAACTAAAAACTGATTTTAGCAATGTTATGAAAGATCATTCAAAGGTTTTTTATCTTTTTCCTACCATACTATAAGTAAAGGTTTAATATTTTAGGTTCCTTTTCTTAGGTAAACTTTGTCCCTGTTTTAATTTTAGTCTGTGCATGGTGGTACCCTGGTTTTACCACTTGTTAGCTGAGTATCTTTGGGAAAATTTTTTTCTGTAAGACTTTGTCTTTATCTGTGAAATTGGTGTAATAGTAATATATCTCTTAGGGCTGTTCTGAGAATTGAGTTAATAACCTAGCATAAATTAGGTGCTTTGGTTATTGTGAAGTATTAGGAATTCACAGTGTTGTTGAATGCCCGAGGTACAGTTGATTCTCATTATTTGTGAATTCTGTATTTGTGAATTCACATACTAGCTAAAATTTATTTGAAACCTCAAAATCAGTACTTGCAGTGCTTTTGTGGTTATTCATCAACACAAATAGAATGATGAAAAAATTGAGTTGCTTGATATGTTCATTCCCAGATGAGTTCAAACAGAGCAACACTCTGCCTTCTTATTTCAGCTCTAATGGTGTAAATAACTTTTTTGTGTGTGGTGTGTTGAGTGTCATGTTTTTTGCATTTTTGTGCTTTATGTTGGTGGTTTTGCTCTTTAAATTGGCCCCCAGCATAGTGCTAAAGTTCTGTCTAGTGTTCCTAAGTGTTGGAAGCCTGTGATGTACCTTACGGAGAAAATTCTTATGTAAGATAAGAAACACACATAAAACAAGGTCATATATTTATCACTTGATGAAAGTGTTAGGACCAGAGGCTCGTAGGAACCTAGCCCTGTGTTTTTTCCCTAGGAGCAGTGATTTCAGTATTTAATAATTCAGTCTTCATGGCAAACTTTATTGGACGTAAGTACTACAGATAATGAGAATGGACTGTTTGTTTTTAGTGTCAAGTTTAGAAGTAATTAAAATACCCAGATAGTTAAGAAATATGTTGTATTTCTAATTACGTTGAAAACTACTGTGACCTTACTCTGAATAATTCAGATATATACCTGGCTTAAATTAGGAGTCCCTAGTCTCTTCCCATTCTTACTGAGTTGATCAATATTCTTCAAGATTAGAGAATGGTAATTTTTGACTCTAATAGAAAATATCTGCTCTTTTTTTTTTTAATTTTTTTATAGCTGGGTGTTTCCCTTAGCAGTTTGGGAGCTATACCAGCAGCAGCACTAGACCCCAATATTGCAACACTTGGAGAGATACCACAGCCACCACTTATGGGAAATGTGGATCCTTCCAAAATTGATGAAATTAGGAGAACAGTCTATGTTGGCAATTTGAATTCCCAGGTAACTAATATAAGAAGAAATTGAGTGGTGGGACCTCTTATTCCTTTCCCTTTCTTAAAAATCGTATCAATTGATAAAGTAGTATTTACCTGATTTTTTAAAAGAATATACTTTATTAAAGTGTTACTTTGTTTCTTCAGACCACAACAGCTGATCAGCTACTTGAATTTTTTAAACAAGTTGGAGAAGTGAAGTTTGTGCGGATGGCAGGTGATGAGACTCAGCCAACTCGGTTTGCTTTTGTGGAATTTGCAGACCAAAATTCTGTACCAAGGGCCCTTGCTTTTAATGGAGTTATGTTTGGAGACAGGCCACTGAAGTAAGAAACACTAAGCAAAGAAATTTTAATGATTTTGAAAAAATTTTGTGGTTTTGATGTAATGGAGGTTTTTTTTTTCTTTTTAATAGTAATTGGCAATTTGTGGGAAGGAAGACTTTGTGTTAAGTATAAATGAAACACATGAGATATTTACCATTTTAGCCTTTAAATTAAAGTTACATTTGAAGACGTCTTATTTTCTATTTCATAAGGTCTAATTTAAAGTTAACATTATTTTTATACTGTACATATTGATTGTAGGTCTTTTTCCATAAGCTTTAACAAGTTAGGTTGGTTTTGCATTATTACACTAGACTAATGGGCAGTTTAACATATGTGTAGAACTTACAGTAATACAGTAATAAGAATTTTGGTAAATCCAACATTTCAGGAAGAAAGTACCCAGAAATGTTTTAAATTATACATTTGAAGCTTTGCTCACATCCTTGTTTGCAAAATGAAAAATTGATGTAGCCTTTCAGGTACTCAAGACCAGAAATTCTATTTCATGCACATTATTGAGGCACCAATTTTATCTGAATTCTGTAGATAATTGACTTAATTATACAGTTTGATCAGGAGTCTGCTATTAAGGGATAAGAAACTGTTGTCAGTGAATGCTGTGTTTTCACTGTGGTAAAGTGAGACACACCAAATTCATTTATGTGCATCAGAGAAACCACTGTTACCATAAAGGAAGAGTTTTATCAGATTCCTCCCATATTTGAAGCTGTATGACTAGGCCATGGTCCAGGGTCGATTAAAATGGTGCACATGATATATAGGTTCCCTTTCATCCTCCCAGGGTGCAGAGGTTATCAGCAAAATTTTATAATCTAAGAATAGAAGTGATTCATTTTAATATTGGTATCACCATTTTAATTTATTATAACTCTAAGCTGTGAGGAGAAGCCGTTGTCCTGGTCTATTTAGGTTGTTAAAGAAGTTAGCTAGGGTTCAGTTTTTCTTTTTTTCCCATGCTTTTTGCCTTTGTTAGCAAGAGATGATGGCAGATGGGAATGAGATAAATCATGGTTTTGAGGTTGGTTTTGGTTATTCTGTATTTAGTTATATTATTCTAAATGTGCTTTTAAGATGTCCTCAGATTTGTAAATATGTGTATCATGTAAACAATTAGTTGTTTCATGTTTTGTAAAATATGGTGTGTATTTGTGATATGCTAATATTTTTAATTTAGAATAAATCACTCCAACAATGCAATAGTAAAACCCCCTGAGATGACACCTCAGGCTGCAGCTAAGGAGTTAGAAGAAGTAATGAAGCGAGTGCGAGAGGCTCAGTCCTTTATCTCAGCAGCTATCGAACCAGGTAAGGCCATAGCGTTGTTACATAGGTCATAGTTGAAGATCATAGAATCTTAGAACTGGAAGGAATTTTAGAAATTATCTGTTCAGTCCCTTCATTTTACAAACAAGAAGACTGAAACTCAAGAAAGAGTAAGTGACTTAACTAGTGTTAAAGGTTGAAGAACTATTTAGCACAAATATCTTTTTCCATGATACTGAATTGAGGTACATTAGCTTGAGTTAATCCGTTCTTTATATTTTGATAGCAAAATCAGTACGCAGAACTGATTTGCTTAAAGCAAAGTGTAACTATTATTGTGAGGCTAAAGACAAGAATAAATATATTTTAAATGTTATGATTAAGCAGATTCACTTTTCCTTCAAAGTTTTAATTTTAAAAATAGGAAAGAGAGCCCATGAGTTAGGAAAACTAGAGTCTGTTTTAGCATGGTAAAGGAACACCCTTTCAAACTCTTGTGTTGCTAACTAAAGTTAGAAATCCAACCTAAAAATGTCTAGATGGTTTTTTACATTTGAGCAAATTTTCTAAATTAGAATTTAAGCTTCAATTCTAGGAAAATAAATGGAAAAAGGATTTAAAATCACTGTCATAGGAATTACAAACATGTTATAATCGTACGTTATGGCAGCAACAAAATACTACGAACAGCTGTTTATAATCATCTGGTTTATATGTACTGCTGCAGGGTGGCTGCACTCAACGAGTTTATGCAATGACTTTCTTGGATGTTTCTGAAGGATAATTGCACAGGAGGAGGATGTACAGAGAGTAGGCCCCTTGCACTATATGTGGTACATTCCACTTGTGCCTGATTATTAACTGGGATCTTTAATTGTTCTGAGCTTACACTGCAAAGTGGTTTTTTCCTCTCAGAGTCTGGAAAGAACAATGAAAGAAAAGGCGGTCGATCTCGTTCCCACACTCGTTCAAAATCCAGGTCTAGCTCAAAATCCCGTTCTAGAAGGAAAAGATCACAGTCAAAACACAGGTGAGAATTTCTACTGTCATATTTAAATTTTTTCGGTTTTGTATTTACAGTGGTTAAGATTTTCTGAGTTTTTGTCCAAGTATCAGAGTGTAGAAATTTCACTGGTGTTCACCAGGGAGTGTGGTTACCATCAGATATTGCTTTAATTGTAATGCTAAAGAATGAAGTTTTATCTAATTAATACATAATTTCAACTAATTTTTAGTTTTAGAAGTTGGTTTTCTATCTTAAGATGTTCTATTCCTGATTTTTCTAAGAGTAAACTACTCTTTATACAAAACTGGCAGAAATTTTTCATTCTTCATATTGGGAAAAGGGAACATCTGATGCTGAAAATATTGCTGAAGTTGTTGCAGCTTTTTTGTTTTTTTCTTCCCCCACTTCCCTCAACGTCTGGGGAGCACCACCCCAGATCTTGATTTCAAGTAGTTACCTTTCTCCAATACTGTGCGTGAAATGGGGTACTTTACAGACTCTTTGTACTCTTGGTGCTAAGAGCCTCTTCCACCCACGTTGGGACCTGAAACATAGGAGTAACTTGCAGCTTTAATTGCAACTGTTATGCTTAAGCTCTATTTCTGTTCTGTTTATCTTATTTTTGAGTGTGGCTTTGTCATTTTGAAGTTCTTTTAAAATTTTCTGTGTTTGATGCAAAGGGGATCTCAAGATATAAACTTGCAACACCATCTTGATTGGAAGTAACCCAAGAGTCATGTCTAAAATAAGTTTTATTGTCTTCTTTAAGATGTGGAGGGGGCTGTTACTGAAATGTGAACATGTATGCAGTGGATCCTAATTGCATGTTACATGTGCATACATACGCATACTCTCTAAAGAGAAGAGGCAGAGAAAAGTGTGTGTGCGTGTGAGTGTGCATGTTTGTTGGGAGTATTAGAGAAGGAGGAGGATTTGAGGGGAGGGAAAAAAGGATCCAGTATATGCTCTATGTTGAAGCTCACCAGCAAGCTCAGGTTAGTCTTGATTTTCTGTGCTAATCAAGGAGATTGAGGCAATGAGTTAGGAAAATATCTTTTTTTAAATTTATTTTTTATTGAAGTATACTTGAATTACAATGTTGTACAGCAGAGTGACTCAGTTGTACATATATATATGTTCTTTTTCATATTCTTCTCCATTATGGTTTATCACAGGATACTGAATGTAGTTCCCTGTGCTATACAGTAGGACCTTGTTGTTTATTCATTCTATGTATACCAGTTTGCATCTGCTAACCCCAGACTCTCATGTCTCCCCTCTCCCATCCCCCTCCCCCTTGGCAACCAGCAGTCTATTCTCTATGTCCCTGATTTTGTTTGTTTCATAGATAGGTTCATTTGTATCATATTTTAGATTCCACATGTGGTATCATATGGTATTTGTCATCTCTTTCTGACTGACTTCACTTAGTATGATAATCCCTAGTTGCAGATATTCTTAATTAGACTCTAGCAAACTATACTTTGAGCTCTCTACTGGTGTATACGTCTCTACTATTAGCTTGCAGAATTCCTTTTGGAATATGGTTTTAATCTCTCTCTCTATCCAAGGCCTTACAGTAAGGCAAATTCATGTCCAAGAGAAGGAAGTTGTTTCATGTACAAGGAATAAGACAGTGTAGCAAAGCCAGAATTGGAGAAGGAAAGTGATATAGAATCAGTGGTACTAGATTTTGGATATTTCTATAGGTCAACAGGGTGGTGAAGGTAAAGGAGATCAAGAAAAGACAGAATTGAGCTGAAGAGTAATAACTTTTCTGACGAAGGAAAAGAGCAATGACTTAAATCTTACTTTGTGTTATAAGAGCCATGCTCCAAATCTAATACCTTAGTGGTTTTCTAAGGCTGGAAAAAATGCAAAATTTGGTTATTAATATCAGTTTTTCCTTGATAATTTCTGTGAAGCTTTCTTTGTTGGGACAGATAATTTAACTAAGGTTTTTACTCTTACCGTTTTCAGTATATTGGGATATTTTCCCTTTCCAGGGGTTAGTGGAGGAAGGGTTATTCTGTCTAAAATGAAATTTGTTAATTATTCCTATTGATGGGAGTGATTTCATGGAGGTCTATCTAATTATGTAGCATTAGAAATTATTTGTTCGTGGCTGTTGTGCACACCCAAACACGCACATACACACAGGCACAACTCGTTTTATTTTACTCTGCTTTATTGTGCTTCACAGATATTGTGGTTTTTTAACAAATCGAAAGTTTGTGGCAGCCCTGCATTGTAAGATGACGATTAGCACTTTTTAGCAATAAAGTATTTTTAATTAAGGTATTACATAGTTTTTTTTAAAAGACATAATGCTGTTGCACACTTAATACACTACAGTATAGAGTAAATATAAATTGTATATGCACTGGGAAGCCAAAAAATTCCTGACTCGCTTTATTGTGATAGTCCCTTTTTTGCGGTGGTCTGGAACCAAACCCACAATAACTCTGAGGTATGCCTGTATATCTTTTTTGTCAGCATATACTGTTTTTATACATGGTGTATATAAGCACAAGAAGCCTTTACTAAGGTCATAAAGAAATAAAAAAGAGGATGAGTTTTGTTGGAAAGAAAAGAAATTCCTCACCCAAAAACATTTGACTTAATGGAACTCCCTCCCCCTCTCCACCAGTAGGGGATGGCAAGCATTTCTCGGTTTCCCCTCCCCTTCTAGTGGGATTAGATACCCTCAGCTCTGGCTCTGACCCACTAGACCTAGCAGGAGTGTGGGTTGCAGGAGCCCTTGTTCTTGAAGCCCCACCTTCTTCTACCTTCTTAGTGTTCTGATACTTCTAGAACTTTCCCCTGACTCTTCCTTGTTCCTTCTTCTTTCTGTCAGAGGGAGGAAATAGTTAATTGTTACTATGACCTTGGCTAGAAGTGGGAAGATGTGTTTCCACTCTGTCCAAATTTTTATATGTGTTCTTTTCATAGGGACAGTGTTAGAAAAGGTGGGTAGTACTCTATTATATTTTAAAGTTAAGTAACCTTTACAGACCAGCATAGGAACTGTAAGACATTTTATAATATTTTAATGGGAAACAACTGACTTACAAATGAACTTTGATGCAACATAATGGTAAGTTGCCCTTTATTTACAATTTAACTTATAAATGCAATTTTGTACATCATGTTAAAATGACAGCTGCTAATGATAGCTCAAATCTTTATCTTTGGTTAGATTAGATTTGCTCTTGACTTGAAGCTTTTAGCTTTCCTAATAGGAAACTTATAGGCAACTAGTGGGTGAGACAGACATGAAATATTTAATATCAAAATTGAAATACAATAATTACTCTTGAGCAGTGACTTTCAAACTCTGAGGACCCACAGGATAAGGTGGGAAGCCAAGTGGTCAGTGCTTTTTTATTATTGACTTTTATTTGTTATGGCTATGGTTAATTTTCTTAAAGGAGTTTAATTAATTAAGACTGGAAAGTGCTATTTGAAGAAAACAAAATTATTATTTATTTTTTTTTAGCAAGGTTAACTAGAATAGAAATCTTAAGACTTATTAAGTACATAGAAGCAAAGGCCCTTTAAAACATGATTACCCTCATGTGGATGTCTGTAAATGGACTAAAAATGTTATAAGTTTTTAAGTTTTCCCCTAATAGCTACTACTTGACCCTTGTGTCTCTTAGGTTATTAGTGATAAAGGTTTCAACAAACTACGAATTATCTTCGTATATTAAAAATGAGGTATGAAGATAAGTATATAATAGATGAGTGGTTCAGTTGAAAACTAGCTGTTGGAAAACAAATTTTAACTAACTGAAAAATGTGTTTTAAGAACAAGATCATTACTTGAGGATTGTCTGGAGACTTTTCTGGTTTCATGGCATAGCACAAGCATTTAACTATATGTATTTCTTTTATAGATATTTGGTTTAACTTAATTCATGAAGATATTACTATCAAGATGAGTTTTAATTATATAAGGCATACTTGTAGACGTTCATGTGACCCCTTGGAATAAATAGAGATATAATTTAAAGTTTTCATTTATGTTGTTAATAATGATGATGATGCAGATATTGAGATAGGATTTTTAATCATTTACTCTGCACTCAAAACTGTTAAGCAGTTTTCCATATATCATCTATTTTAATTCTCATAACAGTTCTAGGAGGTATAGGTATGATTCTTACTCCAGTTTTTAGATGAAGATACTCAGGCTTAGAGAGGTTAAGTGATTAGCCAGAGTTCTCACAGCTGTTGTGTGGCAGAACTGAGTGTCAGAGCCAGATTGTTTAACTCCGAAGCGGGTGAGTCTCATCACTTTGTTGTTTAAGTTGTATGTCTTCAGTTTGGTTACATTTAAATAAATAGTTCCTAGGATACCTTATTATGAAAAATGTCACATTATATAAGCTATTATTTCAGTTGGGAAAGGAGCCTAGAGAATTTCAGAATTGGAATAACAGTTATTTTTCCTCCAAAAACTCCAGTAATAAAGGTTTCTTTTAATAGCTTTTTTTATGTAATAAAATCAAGGCTTTGCAAATTCAACATTTGATTATATTTAGTTTTAACTCATGAGTAAGATGTTTGGTGTCCTGTCACACTTGCATCATCATTAGTACTGTGCTTCCCTATGCATTCTTCTTAGTATGTGTTATGACAAATAGCACACAGTCATTTATAGAAACCATTGAACCATATAACCACTACTCCCTGTCAAAGATAAGTTATAGCCACAAGCAGTAATATTACATGCAAGTCAAGAGTTAAAGACAATTTTTGGTATGAAAACTTGGACCATGGGAGAAGTTGTCTGTTCTAATTGAGGCATGTAATATTTAGCAAAAGAAAGCCACACCTGAAACTGTCAACTTAAGTCTGACATAGGAAATAACTTAAATTCTTTTTCTGTTTCTATCTTTGTGTTCTGGACAATGAACTGTCTGGTGAAGTTTCCAATAAATAAATTTATGTCAGGGCTTCCCTGGTGGCGCAGTGGTTGAGAGTCTGCCTGCCAATGCAGGGGACACGGGTTCGTGCCCCAGTCCAGGAAGATCCCACATGCTGTGGAGCGGCTGGGCCCGTGAGCCATGGCTGCTGAGCCTGTGCGTCTGGAGCCTGTGCTCCACAACGGGAGAGGCCACAACAGTGAGAGGCCTGCGTACCGCAAAAAAAAAAAAAAAAATTTATGTCAGATAATCTAATTTTGAAGCATTATGTAATAGAGAATTTAAAAATATTGATAAATACTGTCAGGATTGGTTTTAAAATTCTCTTATTTAAAAGATCTTAAGTATTTATAAATTGAAATTCTAAGAATAAGTTTTGATACTCTAACAATTTGTTTTTCTTTAGGAGTAGATCCCATAATAGATCACGTTCAAGACAAAAAGATAGACGTAGATCTAAGAGCCCTCATAAAAAACGCTCTAAATCAAGGGAGAGGCGGAAGTCAAGGAGTCGTTCACATTCACGGTGAGTTTTTTGGAAATTAAGGGTAGTTTTCTCGTGACCTCATTTGTTAAAAATCTGTTGTTTAAATTTTTAATGAAAGAAATTAAACTTTTTTCTGGTTGTTTCAGTAATGATTTAATATCGATTGTCATTGATTTGAATATGATGGTTAGTATGACTCATGAGATTTCTGGACTAAATTCAGCCTGATAATTGTTTCATTTAGCAGCTTCATGTACACATAAATTATTTAGAAATTTATATGTAATGTCTTACAACTATTATACATTGTTTTGTGTTGATAATTGTTGAGGAAAGAGAATGAGGTCCTTGTTGGGGAGTAGAATTATTTTAGTTGTGAATTTATTTATTTACTTTTGTTTTTAAAGGGACAAAAGAAAAGACAACCGAGAAAAAATCAAGGAAAAGGAAAGAGTGAAAGAAAAAGATAGAGAAAAGGAAAGGGAAAAAGAGAGAGACAGGGAAAAGGAACGTGAAAAAGAAAAGGAACGGGGTAAAAACAAAGATAAAGACCGGGATAAAGAACGGGAAAAGGACCGAGATAAAGACAAGGAGAAGGACAGAGAGAGAGAGCGGGAAAAAGAGCATGAAAAGGAACGAGACAAAGAGAAAGAGAAGGAACAGGACAAAGAAAAGGAACGAGAAAAGGACAGATCCAAAGAGATAGATGAGAAAAGAAAGAAGGATAAAAAGTCCAGAACACCACCCAGAAGTTACAATGCATCAAGAAGATCTCGTAGTTCCAGCAGGTTTGATAATGCTTAAAGTTTTTACCAAAGGGCTTACTGATGACAAATGAAAACATAAATTTTAACTGGGGGGAAAAGATAATTGTGCACAAGTGGAATCAGTACAGTAATATCAGAACATTTCCCTCTGATAGCCGAGTAAACATTTCTATAGCAGAGAGATTGCTACAGTATTGAATCTATGAGGAGGAAGAGAGAATATTGGCCAGAATTACTTGAAAAGTTAACTGTCCTTTGTAATCCACTATTTTAACCTGGCAGTGGTGTCAGTGGCTGCTGTTGCTGCTGCTTATTATTTTCTTAGAGGGTGGGATGGCAGGGGCAAGTTTTTTGTTTTTGTTTTTGTTTTATGTAGAGAAATTGACTTCTTAGGCGTCTATATTTCTTAGGAATGATGTGGTAAATTTTAATATATAAAATTATTTCTAAAGTTACAGTATTAGTCCTTTTTGTCATCTAAGTTCATTTTTACTGCTCTACTTTGTTGAATACATGATGTTTAAATTTTGGTTTTCATTTATTAATTTGTTGTTAAGGATTTGCTTTTTTCTTAGGACTGTTTATTAATAGGTACACTGCCACCAGGTGGCAGCAGGTTGCCATAGTAACATCAGCAAAATGAGGACCCTCCTTAATTCAAGATTATCTCAACCTACATCCATTGCTCCAGATGATATTGTGACTATAAATAAATGGAAGTTCCCAAGTTGTGTTAAACGATATCTTAAAAATACTTTAAAAATATATTTTTGCAAGTTTTAATGATATTTTAAAATGTTTTTTCATAGAACATAATTTCTGAGGCAATGGACTATATATTTGCTAAGTTTTTAACTTTGTGTTTTAACAGCTTATTATTAATACTAGTATTTGGCTAGTTAATAGAAGACAATTGCAAGCATTTATTGAGTGCCTTACCATATGCCAGGTTTTATGTCTCAGCAGAGTTTTTCATGACTGACCTTATTTAATCCTCACAGTAAGCCTGTAAGTAGACTGTTATCATGGTTTTAAAACATGAGGAATCCAAAGCTCAGAGGAAATTTTCCATCTGCTCTGCACTTCAGTTAGAAGTATAGCAGTATAGTAGCTCTTTCTCCTCTTTTTAGAGATTGTTTAATTGAGGATTCTAACGAGTACTTGGTACTGGCTTTAAAAAAATGCCTCAGAAGTATATAGTTGAAAGCAACAGTATATGTTAAAATGTGACTTCAAATCAGTAGGTCATTGCCATATTTCAGCACATTGAACCAAAACTTGAAGAAATTAACCCATTTGCTGTGGGTATCAGTTGAGCCTTGCAGACTGCATCTTTATTGCAGTTATTTTATTGGTTGTGTTTCACACATTCCTTTGTGTTTGTGTGATCGTTTAGACATTGCCCTTCACAACACCAAATAATATTTTGATTCCTCTTTAAAAAGTTAATTAATTTTTATTTTTGGCTGCCTTGGGTCTCCATTGCTGCACGTGGGCTTTCTCTAGTTGTGGATAGTGGGGGCTACTCTTTGTTGCGGTGCGTAGACTTCTCATTGTGGTGGCTTCTGTTGTTGTGGAGTATGGGCTCTAGGTGCGTGGGCTTCAGTAGTTTTGGCATGTGGGCTCTAGAGTGCAGGCTCAGTAGTTGTGGCACATAGGCGTAGTTGCCCTGTGGCATCTTTCCGGACCAGGGATCGAACCCGTGTCCCCTGCATCGGCAGGTGGATTCTTAACCGCTGCGCCACTAGGGAAGGCCCGTCGATTCCTTTTAAATTCAGTTGAATTTAGTTTTTCTGATGACTTTGAAATGTTTATAATTTTTTCATGGGTCATTTTAAGTCACTTGATAAGTGTAGATGTTCACATTCAGTTCTTAGTTCTTAGATAACCTCTGGGTCCTGGAGAATAAATGCTGACTAATGTTAGTTCCTAAAGGTTCAGCAGTTTGGAATGTTTCATGCTTTCAGAAGAGCTTGCTGAAGAGTTACCATTTCTTATCTTTTAGCATTTTTCTTCCTTTCAGGTGCTCTGATTTGTTTAGTGAATGGGAAACCTCTTAACTGCCCAGAATAATAGTCTACTTAATGTTTTTATTTCCAACATTGTCTTCTGAGCTACACTTTTAAGGAAACATTTTGATATTTAAAAACTTTTAATGCTTCGAATTACAATTAATAAGGATGAGACCATCAAAGGGAAGGAGAACATATTTACTGAGCACCTGCTGTGCTCTGGACACTAGGCTTGGTACTTCGCAGGTATTATCCTGATCCTCATAACAAAACTATAAGGCTTGAGTTATTATTTCCATTTTTCAATTGGAAAAACTGAGACTCAGATAAAGTAATATGACCCCAGTCGTGCAGTTGGTAAGATGTGGAACTAAAATTTAAATGTAAGCCTAATCAACTCCAGTTCTGTGTACTAGAGCTGACAGCTTCTTTCTCGACTAACTGACATTCTAGCTTCCTGTCTGTCCAGCCTTAGCTCTCATTATTACTGACTGGTAGTTATTAGATGTCCACCTGTGCATAGTGCCTCCTGAACATACAGGTAAAGAGTTACACTGATGAAGATGGAGCCATTTTGTGTAAACTTAAAGTCTGGAATACACTGGTATTCTCATGCTATGAAAAAAGTACTTCTGGTTCTTGTGTGGGGTAGGGAGGTGCTGTTACAGAATGGCGTTGATTAAATGGAATAACGTCATCTAATTTCCATATTAGGAAGTATAATTTTGGGGTGACTTGGAAATAAAATTGGGTAACAGGAGAGAACCTTAGGTAGAGTTGGAATTGATTTATTTGTGTTCTCAAAGTTCTTGAGCTCTTTTGGTTGTAGCATCTACTGTGTATACCACATATGAGCATTGTCTAGTTTTTTATTTTACAGATGAAAAATGTACACAAAATGTTTCATTAGCCTAGAATCAGCGCACTGAGGTGATAAGGAGAACTCGAATTCTAGAGGATTTGGTTGTTTCAGCTATGTGGCCACTAATTATCAGAGCTTATTGTGAGATAGGTCATTGGCTACATTAATCATTTAATAAATGTACCCTTATACCTCATCACCTGAATAATAGACATCTTGAAATTCATTGTTTCTAAGTTGACCAAACCACCCTTACAAATGAAGTAGTTTATTAGAGTATGCATCATTTGGTAATGTGTTAAGCAAAATAGTTTTTAATAATAATAAAACTGTTAATCTATTTAATAATTATTTTTGACTTCATCATATTTAAATCCCAGGTTTTAAGTAATTTCCTTACATCTAAGCAACTTGGTGTGCTCAATTTTAAATGACTAGAACAACAATAATGAAATAGTAGGTTAAGGGGGTAAAAGCAATTTCTCTGTCAAATGAATTTAATGTTTAGAGACATTCTACATACTTGGGTTTAAAAAGTTCACATTTTACAAGCCCATTTACTTTTCACTTCTTGAAAAGGGCCTGTTACCTTGTTAAAAAATAATCCGCAGTGGGGCAGCAAGGAGCTAGATGCATGACAAAGGATCTGATGAGCAACACATGCTTTAGGTGCTGAGGAAGAACATGTTTGACTTGAGAGAGAATGTGAAACATCCATTGCTATTTTTTCTACTCCAGAAATTACTGTCCAAATAAATCAGGTGAAAAGGAGGTCGTCTACCCTTTCTGATATGAAATCTTAGAAGATGTTTTCATTGGTCTGTAAAATTTACAGTTCATAATTTGACCTGTACTAGAATTAGATAATAGAACATTTTCATGAAAGACATTAGTTTGAACTGGCCTGTAAAGAATACTATTCACTTGAGAGCATTAAGGACCCTTTTGATTTTGTGTATTTGTATTATCTTTTATTTAAATTACTGTTTTTTAAAACGACATATTTTTGTCTTCTAGGGAAAGGCGTAGGAGGAGGAGCAGGAGTTCTTCCAGATCGCCAAGAACATCAAAAACCATAAAACGGAAATCTTCTAGGTCTCCGTCCCCTAGGAGGTAGGTTGAAAGCATGTGCTAAAACTGAGGAGGAAGCAGGGGGAAAATTTTCTCTTTTCAGTCTATTTTTTTTAACTTTATATTTTGAATGAGTAATATGTAATGTATTTATGTGGTTTAGAAATCCAGAGAGTATAAAAAGTTATATAATGATAGGTCTTAACTTCCACCCAGGTGTCCATCTACCCTGTTCCCACGAGTAATGACTTTATTAGACTTCATTAGTTTTTTTTTGTATATCCTTCCAGTTTTGTATGTAGGTACAGATGAAAATATATAATTTTTATTTTCATCTTCTACAAAAGGTAAAACAAAATATACACGGTTGTACAATTTGCTTTTGTCACTTAACTACCAGGAGAACTTTCTGTATTCGTCAGAAAGTACTGCTTCATTCCTTTTTACAACTTCACGAACTTCCATTATCTGGCAGTACCTGGTTTATGTAACCAGCCTTCAGTAGAATGTTTTTTAAAAATTTTCCTTTTATAAATTATGTAAGTCTGTAATGAACAGTTTTGTATGTACATAATTTTGTAATGTGCGAGTATGCAGAGAAAATTTTCATAAATGGTATTTACTGTTGGGTCAGAGGGTGAGTGTGTTTGTAGTTTTGAGAGATTTCCTTCCCTATTGTCCTTCATAAAGATTGTACTTTAACCAGATATGTATGAGAATGCCTGTTTCCCTATAGCTACTGCAGATTGTTACCAAAGTTGTGTATTTTTGTCCATCTGATAGATGAGAAGTGGTACCAGTATATAGTAATTTCTGTTGCATTTTTCTTAAGAGAGAAGATGACCATCTCTTCATATATTTGAAGGCCATTTGTATTTCCTTTTGTGTGAGTTGTATACGTTGCCGATTTTTCATGGAGTCTGTTTTTGTGGTGGGGTTTTTTTTGGTTTATTTTTTCCTATTTCCAGGAGTTATTTTTGTACTAGGGAGATTATTCTTTAGTGATTTGGTTTCAAGTATCATTCCTACTTTGTCATTTCTTCTTAGAAATTGTTTATGAGACTTGATTTTATAGAGATTTTTTGATTTATATATAGTTTAATTCCTCAAGTTTTTTCTTTTGTGACTTCTACATTATGAGTCTTAAAGATAGAAAAATCTTTCCTATTCCAAGGTTATAATAAAATTCCCCCATTGCTTCTTCTTGTACTTTTATGCTTTTAATTTTTGCATTTATGTCTTTGATCCATTAGGAGTTTATCCTTGTTTGCCATATGGTACATTGATTCAATTTTATTTTATTTTTCTAAATGCTTCTTTGTTCTTCCAATATCATTATTAAAAACTCAATTTGGGCTTCCCTGATGGCACAGTGGTTGAGAGTCTGCCTGCCAATGCAGGGGACACGGGTTCGTGCCCTGGTCTGGGAAGATCCCACATGCCGCGGTGCGGCTGGGCCCGTGAGCCATGGCCACTGAGCCTGCGCATCTGGAGCCTGTGCTCCGCAACGGGAGAGGCCACAACAGTGAGAGACCCGCGTACCACAAAAAAAAAAAAAAAAAAAAACAAAACAGAAAAACCCCTCAATTTTCCTAACACTAATTTGATATATTTCCTTTGTCATATACTAAATTTTTCTGTCTGTGTTGGGTGTTCTCTGCTGTTGGATTAGTTTGACTGATGATTTGTATACCAGTAGTGCCCCATGCTTTTAATGATTCAGATGGTATAGCATTTTTAAATATTTAGTAAGGCCCGTTCTTCCCCATACTCCTCATTGCTCTTTAGCTTTCTTGACCATTCTTGTGTGTTTATTTTAATATTTGAACTTGAGTTAGTTGTCTAGGCTCTAGAAATAAAACCTACTGATAATTTGTATTATAGTTGCATTTACATTTATTAATTAGGGAAATTGATGAATAGATTATTAAAAAATAAAGCTTTACAAAGGTGAGTCTTTCTATCCAGGAACATGGATGGCCTACTTATTCAGGCCATCCTTAGTGTTTTTTCATGTGTCCCAGATTTTATGCATTTTCATTTTATTTTTAGGTATGTTTTACTTCTTTGTTCTTGTAAATGAGGTCTTTTCTTTCATTATGTCATGTAATTGGAGATTGGGTTTGTACATAGGAAGGATATTGATTTCTGTATGTATACATTTTCATCCCACTATCTTGCTGATGGGTCCAAAGTTTTCAGGTGGTTTTCTGGGTATAGAAGAGAAACTTTTAAAAAGCTTTCCCAGGGTAGAAGGAGCATGTTTCCCAGCAGCGCTCTTTTGTTTATTTGTGGGCTATTATTTTTAGGTGAGAATAAAGGAAGGAATAGGATATTTAGGAGGTAGGCCAATTTTTTTTTTTTTTTGATACTTTGCTCATGAAAGTCAAAACTTTTCTCAGTTGTGAACTCAAAATAGACAAAAAGGTGTATTTATATTTACAAAGTGTCACTTCCTTCCCCATTCCTTTTACTTTAGTCTGCATCCACCCTTTGTAAGTGATCAATTGTTTATCTTTCCTTGTGTTTCTTTTTGCAAAATTATGCAGATACATGTATTTGAATGTCTACTTTTTTTCACAAAAGACAGCATTCACTGTCACTATAAACACTGTGTGTGTGTGTGTGTGTGTGTGTGTATGGTCAGTGACTATACCCAGCCCCACTTCCATCCTGAGTTATTTTTTATTTTATTTTATTTTTTAAATTAAATTAAATTTTTAAAAATAGATCTTTATTGGAGTATAATTGCTTCACAATACTGTGTTAGTTTCTGTTGCACAACAAAGCGGATGAGCCATATGCATACACATGTCCCAGTATCCCCTCCCTTTTGAGCCTCCCTCCCATTCTCTCTATCCCACCCCTCTAGGTTATTGCAAAGCACCGAGCTGATCTCCCTGTGCTATGCTGCTGCTTCCCAGCAGCCAACTGTTTTACATTCGGTAGTGTATATATGTTGATGCTACTCTCACTTTGCCCCAGCTTTGCCTTCCCACCCCATGTCCTCAAGACCATTTTCTATGTCTACCTCTTTATTCCTGCCCATCAGTACCATTTTTTTTTTTTTAAGATTCCGTATATATGTGTTAGCATACGGTATTTGTTTTTCTCTTTCTTTTTTTGTTTTGTTTTTCTTTTTGTTTCTGTTTTTGCAGTATGCGGGCCTCTCACTGTTGTGGCCTCTCCTGTTGCGGAGCACAGGCTCCGGACGCGCAGGCTCAGCAGCCATGGCTCACGGGCCCAGCCACTCCGCGGCATGTGGGATCTTCCCGGACCAGGGCACAAACCCGTGTCCCCTGCATTGGCAGGTGGACTCTCAACCACTGCACCACCAGGGAAGCCCTGTTTTTCTCTTTCTGACTTACTTCACTCTGTATGACAGACTCTAGGTCCATCCACCTCACTACAAATAACTCAATTTTGTTTCTTTTTATGGCTGAGTAATATTCCATTGTATATATGTGCCACGTCTTCTTTATCCATTCACCTGTCGATGGACATTTAGGTTGGTTCCATGTCCTGGCTATTGTAAATAGTGCTGTAGTGAACATTGTGGTACATGTGTCTTGTTGAATTACGGTTTTCTCAGGGTGTCTGCCCAGTAGTGGGATTGCTAGGTCATATGGTCGTTCTGTTTTTAGTTTTTTAAGGAACCTTCATACTGTTTTCCGTAGTGGTTGTATCAATTTACATTCCCACTAGCAGTGCAGGAGGGTTCCCTTTTCACCATACCCTTTCCAGCATTTATCGTTTCTAGATTTTTTTGATAATGGCCATTCTGACCAGTGTGAGGTGATACGTCGTTGCAGTTTTGATTTGCATTTCTCTAGTAATTAGTGATGTTGAGCAGCTTTTCATGTGCCTCTTGGCCATCTGTATGTCTTCCTTGGTGAAATGTCTATTTAGGTCTTCCACCCATGTTTTAATTGGGTTGTTTGTTTTTTTGCTGTTGAGCTCTGTGAGCTGTTTGTATATTTTGGAGATTAATCCTTTGTCTGTTGTTTCCTTTGCAAATATTTCCTCCCATTCTGAGGGTTGTCTTTTTTATGGTTTCCTTTGCTGTGGAAAAGCTTTTAAGTTTAATTGAATCCCATTTGTTTATTTCCGTTACTCTAGGAGATGTGTCAAAAAAGATCTTGCTGTGGTTTATGTCAAAGAGTGTTTTTCCTATGTTTTCCTCTAAGAGTTTTATAGTGTCTGGTCTTACATTTAAGTCTTTGATCCAGGAGTTTATTTTTGTGTATGGTGTTAGGGAGTGTTCTAATTTCATTCTTTTAGTGTAGCTGTCCAGTTTTCCCAGCACCACTTACTTGAAGAGGCTGTCTTTTCTCCACTGTATACGTTCTTGCCTCCTTTGTCATAAATTACGTGCCCATATGTGTGTGGGTTTATCTATAGGCATTCTATCCTGTACCATTGATCTATATTTCTGTTTTTGTGCCTGTATCATACTGTCTTGATTACTGTGGCTTTGTGGTATAGTTTCAAGTCATGGAGCCTGATTTCTACAACTCCGTTTTTCTTTCTCAAGATTGCCTTGACTGTTTGGAGTCTTTTGTGTTTCCATGTGAACTGTGAAATTTTTTGTTCTAGTTCTGTGAAAAATGCCATTGGTAGTTTGATAGGGATTGCACTGAATCTGTAGATGGCTTTGGGTAGTATAGTCATTTTCACAGTATTGATTCTTCCAGTCCAAGAACATGGTGTATTTCTCCATGTGTTTGTCATCTTTGATTTCTTTCACCAGTGTTTTACAGTTTACTTTTGCCTCCTTAGGCAGGTTTATTCCTAGGTATTTTTTTTTTCTTGCAATGGTAAATGGGAGTGTTTCTTTAATTTCTCTTTCTGATTTTTCATTGTTGGTGTATAGGAATGCCAGAGATTTCTGTGCATTAATTTTGTATCCTGCAACCTTACCAAATTCATTGATTAGTTCTAGTAGTTTTTTGGGGGCATCTTTAGGATTTTCTGTGTATAGTGTCATGTCATTAGCAAGCAGTGACAGTTTTACTTCTTTTCCAATTTGTATTCCTTTCATTTCTTTTTCTTCTCTGATTGCCGTAGCTAGGACTTGCAAAACTATGTCGAATAAGAGTGGCAAAAGTGTACATCCTTATCTTGTTCCTGGTCTTAGTGGAAATGCTTTCAGTTTTTCACCATTGAGTATGATGCTTGCTGTGGGTTTGTCATAGGTGGCCTTTATTATGTTGAGGTAGGTTCCCTCTGTGTCCATTTTCTGGAGAATTTTTATCATAAATGGGTGTTGAATTTTGTCAAAAGCTTTTTCTGCATCTACTGAGATGAGCATACGGTTTTTATTCCTTAATTTGTTAATGTGGTGTATCATATTGATTAATTCACGTATATTGAAGGATTCTTGCATCCCTGGGATAAATCTCACTTGATCATGGTGTATGATCCTTTTAATGTGTTGTTGGATTCTGTTTGCTATTATTTTGTTCAGGTTTTTTGCATTTATGTTCATCAGTGATATTGGTCTATAATTTTACTTTTTTGTGATATCTTTTTCTGGTTTCGGTATCAGGGTGATGAGGGCTTTGTAGAATGAATTTGGGAGTTTCTCCCTCTGTAATCTTTTGGAAGAGTTTGAGAAGGAACAGTGTTAACTCTTCTCTGAGTGTTTAATAGAATTTGCCTGTGAAGCCACCTGGACCTGGACTTTTGTTGGAAGATTTTTTTTTTTTTTTTTTTTTTTGCGCGGTACACCGGCCTCTCACTGTTGTGGCCTCTCCTGTTGCGGAACACAGGCTCCGGATGCGCAGGTTCAGCGGCCATGGCTCACGGGCCCAGCCGCTCTGCGGCATGTGGGATCTTCCCGGACTGGGGCACGAACCCATGTCCCCTGCATTGGCAGGTGGACTCTCAACTACTGCACCAGCAGGGAAGCCCTTGTTGGAAGATTTTTAATTACAGTTTCAATTTCATTACTTGTGATAGGTCTGTTTATATTTTCTAATTTTTCCTGGTTCAGTCTTGGAAAATTGTTCCTTTCCAAGAATTTGTCCATTTCTTCGTGGTTATCCATTTTATTGGCATACAGTTGTTTGTAGTAGTCTTTTATAATCCTTTGTATTTCTGCAGCATCATTGTGTTTCTCCTTTTTCATTTTTAATTTCATTGATTTGCGTCCTCTCCTTTTTTTCTTGATGAGTCTCACTAAGGGTTTATCAATTTTGTTTATCTTCTCAAAGAACCAGCTTTTAGTTTTATTGATCTTTGCTATTGTTTTCTTCGTCTCTATTTCATTTATTTCTGCACTTTTCTTATGATTTCTTTCCTTCTACTGACTTTGGGTTTTCTTTTCTTCTACTTTCTCTAGTTGTTTTAAGTGTAGAGTTAGATTGTTTGAGATTTTTCTTGTTGCTTGAGGTGAGATTGTATTGCTATATACTTCCCTCTTAAAATTGCTTCTGCTGCGTCCCGTAGGTTTTCGTTCGTCATGTTTTCATTGTAATTTGATTCTATGTATTTTTTTATTTCTTCTTTGATTTCTTCAGTGATCTCTTGGTTATTCAGTAGTGCACTGTTTACCCTCCATGTATTTGTGTTTTTTAGTTTTTTTTCCTGTAATTGATTTCCAGTCTCATAGTGTTGTGGTCAGAAGAGATGCTTGGTATGATTTCAATTTTCTTAAATTTTCTGAGGCTTGATTTGTGACCCAAGATGTGATCTATCCTGGAGAATGTTCCATGTACAATTGAGAAGAAAATGTATTCTGCCACTTTGGGGTGGAATGTTCTATAAATATCAATTAGATATATGTGTCATTTAAAGCTTGTGTTTCCTTATTTATATTCTGTTTGAATGATCTGTCCATTAGTGTAAGTGGGGTGTTAAAGTCCCCTACTGTTATTGTGTTCCTGTCGATTTCTCCTTTCATGGTTGTTAGCATTTGCCTCATGTATTGAGGTGCTCCTCTGTTGGGTGCATAAACATTTATAATTGTTATATCTTCTTCTTGGATCGATCCTTTGTTCATTATGTAGTGTCCCTCCTTATCTCCGTAATAATCTTTATTTTCAAGTCTATTTTATCTGATGGCGAGTATTGCTACTCCAGCTTTCTTTTGATTTCCATTTGCATGGAATATCTGTTTTCTTCCCTTCACTTTCATTCTGTATGTGTCCCTAGGTCTGAAGTGGGTCTCTTATAGACAGTATGTATACGAGTCTTGTTTTTGCATCCATTCAGCCAGTCTGTGTTTTGGTTAGGTCATTTAATCCATTTACATTCAAGGTTATAATCGATATGTATGTTCCTTTTACCATTTTCTTAATTGTTTTGGGTTTGTTTTTGTGGGTCTTTTTCTTTTATGTTTCCCACTTAGAGAAGTTTCTTTAGCATTTGTTATAAAGCTGGTTTGGTGGTGCTGAATTCTCTTAGCTTTTGCTTGTCTGTAAAGGTTTTAATTTCTCCATCGAATCTGAATGAGATCCTTGCTGGGTAGAGTAATCTTGGTTGTAGGTTTTTCTCTTTCATCACTTTAAGTATATCCTGCCACTCCCTTTGGCCTGTACAGTTCCCACTGCAAATTCAGCTGATAACCTTATGGGGATTCCTTTGTATGTTATTTTTTGTTTTTCCCTCACTGCTTTTAATTTTTTGTCTTTGAATTTAATTTTTGTTAGTTTGAGTAATATGTGTCTTGGTGTGTTTTTCGTAGGGTTTATCCTGTATGGGACTCTCTGTGCTTCCTGGACTTGGGTGACTATTTCCATTCCCATATTAGGGAAGTTTTCCACTATAATCTCTTAAAATATTTTCTCAGACTCTTTCTTTTTTTCTTCTTCTTCTGGGATGCCTGTAATTCAAATGTTGATGTGTTTAGTGTTGTCCCAGAGGTCTCTGAGATTGTCTTCAATCCTTTTCATTCTTTTTTCTTTATTTTCCTCCTCAGCAGTTATTTCCACCATTTTGTCTTCCTGCTCACTTATTCATTCTTCTGCCTCAGCTGTTCTGTTATTGATTCCTTCTATTGTATTTTTCATTTCAGTTACTGTGTTGTTCATCTCTGTTCTTTAGTTCTTCTAGGTCTTTGTTAAACATTTCTTGTATTTTCTCAGTCCGTGCCGTCATTCTCTTTCCAAGATTCTGGATCATCTTTGCTCTCATTACTCTGAATTCTTTTTCAGGTATTTTGCCTGTTTCCTCTTCATTTATTTTGTCTTGTAGGTTTTTACCTTGCTCCTTCATCTGTGACATATTTTTTTGCCGTCTCTTTTTTTTTTTTTTTTTTTTTTTTTTTTTTTTTTTTTTTTTTTTTTTTTTTTTTTTTTTTTTTTTTTTTTTTTTTTTTTTTTTTTTTTTTTTTTTTTTTTTTTTTTTTTTTTTTTTTTTTTTTTTTTTTTTTTTTTTTTTTTT
>RJWK010027653.1:0-26298 GCA_004363435.1 Platanista minor
CATGGACGTATATACACTACCAAACGTAAAATAGATAGCTAGTGGGAAGCAGCTGCATAACACAGGGAGATCAGTTCGGTGCTTTGTGACCACTTAGAGGGGTGGGATAGGGAGGGTGGGAGGGAGGGAGATGCAAGAGGGAAGAGATATGGTGACACATGTATATGTATAACTGATTCACTTTGTTATAAAGCAGAAACTAACACACCATTGTAAAGCAATTATACTGTAATAAAGATGTTAAAAAAAAACACCCAGCAGCCTTGCAAACAGTGTAAAACTCTTATAGCCTTGTAGCTGTGAAAACCAGCAGACTAACAGATATTGGAAGAGGTAGAATTGATTTGGCATTCTTCCAAAAGCCCTATCCCGAGATAACTGACATTATTTGGCCTGTCAATTCCATGGAAACCCCCACTCACAGGGTTTGACTTTATTTGATCTGAATCAGAGCTTGCTCACTTCAAACACCTTTCTTTTCTGGGAATTTGTCAGAAACAATCAACAACAAATATTTAACATCGTTGCTTCCTGAAGTGGCAATAAAAGTTGAAGTGAACAAGAAGCTGGCTAAAAAACTTAAAAGGAAAAGCTGATTAATGAGATGTCCATAGGGAGATTTGAGAAACTCCAACACATTCCAGGAATTATAGAAGGTCACACACATGCCCAGGGTCATTCACAAGCCCAAGAAAGACCTGGAAAGGCCCTAATCTCTCATCTCTGACTGACTTCAAGACACTGTGTAAACAAGAAGTGAAAGCCAAAGCAGAGTTTTAAACTCCCAGCTGGGGCATTTAAGGGATGCCTCAATGCACACAGGGCCTCTCAGAAAAGGCTGGGAGATTAATTGGTTCAAGACATTTAAGAAACTCTTTGTCCAGTTGTTAGCTGACCATTAGGCTAACTGAGCAAAGAATTCTATGACCACACATGCCAAAGAATACACGCTTTAGAGAATTATTTCAAGTAAATCACTAAACAAATAGCAACAATAATAAAGTCTGACAAAAACAACAAACACAAAGGGAAGGAAGTCTGATTACCAGATTTACGATGTTATATTATTAAAATGTCAACTTTTCAACAAATATTCTATGACATGCAAAGAACTAGGTGAATGTAGCCCATACATTGGAAATAAAGCAGCCAGTAGAACCTATCCCTGAGAAATTCCAGATGTTGGGCTTACTGGACAAAAACTTTAAGTCACCTATTATAAATATATTCAAAGACTAAAGGAAACCATATCTGAAGAACTAAAGGAGATTGAGAACAATCTGTCACCAAATATAGAACATAAATTTAAAAAATTTTAATGCTAAGGAAAAGAAAAAATAAAATTTCTGGAGCTGAAATTATAATAACTAAAATGAAAAATTATTTATAGGATCCCAACAAATAATTTGAGCAGCCAGAAGAAAGAATCAGCAAACTTGAAGACAGGTCAATTGAGATTATCCAGTCTGAGAAATAGGAAGAAAAATGAATAGAAACTCAGAAACCTGTGGGACAGCATTAGATGTATCAACATGTACATAATGGGAGTTCCAGAAGAAGAAGAGGAGGGTGAGGAAAGGGGAAGAAAGATTATTTGAAGAAAAATGACCAAAGCTTCTCAAATTGGGTAGAAAATGTATTAATCAACATATCCAGGAAACTAAAAAACTTCAAGTAAGATAAACTTAAAGAGATCCACATCTAGAAACATCATAATCAAACTGTCAAGAGACAAAGCGAGAATCTTCAGAGCATCTAGAGAGAAGCAACTCATCATGTACAAGTGATCTTCAAAAAAATGAACTGATTTCTCAACAGAAACCATGGATATTAGAAGGTAGTGGGATGGCATATTCACAATGCTTAAAGAAAGATTGCCAACCAAAAATTATATATCCAACAAAACTATCCTTAAAGAAAATGAAAGATCAATTAGAACAAACCCATTAAACAAACAGAGGATTAATTGCTAGCAGATCTGCTCCACAAGAAATGCTAAAGTAAGTCCATCAAACTGAAATGAAAGACACTAGACAATAACTCACATCCATATAAAGAAATAAAGAGCACTAGTAAAGATAATGAAATATGTGAATATAAAAGAGAGTGTAAATGTATTTGAGGGGGTTGTAATTATGTTTTTCTCCTATATTATTTAAGATACACGACTAAAGCAAAAATTACACTGTGTTGGAAGGCATATAATGTATAAATATGTAATTTGTATGACAGTAACAGCACAAAAAATACTAAGCCAGGAAATAGACATATAGGAGCAAAGTTTTTGTACATTATTTAGATTAAGTTGGTATTAACAAACACTAGATTGTCATACGTTAAAATGCTAACTGTAATACCCAGAAAAAACACTTTAAAAACAACTCAAAAAATATAATAAAGGAAACAATATAGGAAGTAAAATGGCAGACTAGAAAATATTTAACACAAAAGAAGGCAGTAATGGAGGAATACAGGAACAAAAGAAGACATAAGATATATAGAAAATTAACAGTAAAATGGCAGATGTAAATCCTACCTTATCTGTTATTACATTAAATGTAAATGGATGAAAAACTCCAACAGAGGGCAGAGATGAGCAGAATGAATTTTAAAAAATGATTCAACTATATGCAATCTACAAGAGACACAATTTAGATTCAAAGACACAAATAGGGGCTTCCCTGGTGGTGCAGTGGTTGAGAGTCCGCCCACCAATGCAGGGGACATGGGTTCGTGCCCCAGTCCAGGAAGATCCCACATGCCGCGGAGCGGCTGGGCCCATGAGCCATGGGCGCTGAGCCTGCGCATCCGGAGCCTGTGCCCCACAATGGGAAAGGCCACAACAGTGAGAGGCCCGTGTACCACAAAAAAAAAAAAAAAAAAAGACACAAATAGGTTGAAAGCAAAAGGATGAAAAAAGTCATCTTTTCATGCAAATAATAACCAAAGAGAGCTAACGTGATTATACTGCAATATGGGATAAAATAAACTTTAAGGCAAAAATTGTTACTAGAGATGAAGAAGGACATATAATAATAAAGGGGTTAGTCCATCAAAAATATATAACAATTATAAATATATATGCACCTGGTAACAGAGCCCTAAACTATGCAAACAAAAGCTTACAGAATTGAAGGGAGAAACAGTTCAATAATAACAGTTGGAGAATTCAATACCCTACTTTCAATAATGGATAGAACAACTACACAGATGATCAACCAAGAAATGGAACACTTAACACTATAAATCAACAAGGCCTAACAGATTTCTATAGAATACTCCTCCCAATAATGAAAGAATACACATGCTTTCTTATGTAACATGGAAAATTTTCCAGGATATGTTAGGCCATAAAACAAGTCTCAAGAAATTTAAAAGGATGAAAATCACATAAAATATGGTCTCTGAGCACAATAAAATGAAATTAGAAATCAGTAATAGAAGGAAATTTGAATTGTTTACAACAGGTACAAATTAAACAATGTACTCTTAAATAACCAATTGGTTGAAGAAGAAATCACACTTAAAATTAGAAAATACTTTGAAATGAATTTAAATACTACAACATACAAAAACTTATGACAGACCACTAAAGCTATTCTGGGAATTAAATTTATAGCCATAAAAGCATATATTGAAAAAGAAGAAAGATTTCCAATCAGTAACATAAACTTTCACCTTAAGATACTAGCAAAAAAACAACAAACTAAACCCGAAGCAAGCACAAAGAAGGAAATAATAGACTAGAGCAGAAATAAATGAAAGAATAGAAAGACAATAGAAAAAATTAGAAAACTAAAATTGGTTCTTTTGAAAAATTTAATAAAATCGACAAATCTTTAGCTAGATATACAAAAGAAAAAAGAGTAGAATTAAAATTACTAAAATCAGGAAAGAATGAGGTGACATTACTACTGATAATACAGAAATAAAAAGGATTATAAAGGAATTCTATAAACAATTGTATGCCAGTTATGGCAGGCAGAATAATGACTCCCTTTCTCCCCAAAGATGTTTTTCCTTAATCACTGGAATCCATAAATATGTAATATTACATGGCAAAAGAGAATTTTAAAATGTGACTAAGGTTAAGAACTTTAAGATGGGGAGATTATACTGGATGATGCATGTGGGCCAATCTAATCACATAAGTCTTTTAATGTGGTGGACCTTTTCAGGCTGGAAACAGAACAAGAGATATGTCAAAATGAGAAGGAAATGACTAACTGTTACAGGATTTGAAGATGAAGGAAGAGAGATTTGAGTCAAGAAGTGCAGGAGTCCACTGCAAGCTATAACAAAAAGCTACTAGATTCTCCCCTCCAGTCTCCAGAAAGAAATATAGCACTGCCAACACATTGATTACAGCCCAGTAAGACCTATGTCAGACTTCTAATCTACAAGACTGTAAAATAATAAATTTAATATACTTCTATTGTTTTAAGTCATAAATTGGCATTAATTTGTTTCAGCAAAAATGGAAAACTAATACACTAAGAAATTAGATAACCTAGATGAAATGGACAAATGCCTCGAAAGACACCAACTACCAAAGCTGACTCAATAAGAAATAGAAAATCTGAATAGATCCATAAAATGTAAAGAGATTAATCTAGTAATAAAAACTTTCCCACAAAAGAAAAGCCCAGGCTTAGAGGGCTTTACTGGTGAATTCTATCAGAAGTCTAAAGAATTAATACTACTCCTTCACAAACTTTTTAAAAAAAATGGAACAGTGCAGAATACTTCCTAATTCACCCTATGACCAAGTACCATGGTGATCCCAAAGCTAGATAAAGACATCACAATGAAAGAGAGCTGTATTTTAATATCCCTTAAGAATATACATGCAGCAATCCTCAATGAAATACTAGCAACCTAATCTAGCAATATGTAAAAAGGATTATGTGACATGATCAAATGGGATTTATCCAGGAAAGTAAGGTTGGTTCAACATACACAAGTATATTATATGGGAAGGAAAAGACCCAGGATAGCCAACAGTATACAGTCAACCTTTCATATCCATAGTTGGATCTAATTTGATCTGCAGTTGGTTGAATCCTCTGATGCAAAACCCCTTGATAGGGAAGCCCAGTGTACTATGCCATTGTATATAAGGGACTTGAGCATCCTCAGATTTTGGTATCCACAGGAGTCCTGGAATCAATTCCCTGCAGATACCAAGGGTTGATTGTATGAAAGAAAGACAAAGTCAAAGGACTAACACTCTCTAACTTCACCCATCAATTCCACTCTTAGGTAAACACCCAAAAGACATAAAAACATATGTGAACACAAAAACTTGTACACAAATGTTTATAACACATTATCTATAATTGCCATGAAAGTGGTAACAGTTCAAATGTTCATGAAATGATGACTGGATAAACAAAATGTGACATAGTCATATAAGAGAATATTATTGAGCCTTAAAAAGCAATGAAGTACTGGTACATACTACTACATGGATGAATCTTGAAAATAATATGCTAAGAAGCCAACAAAAGACACATATTGTATGAGTCTATTCACATAAAATGGCCAGAAAAGGAAAATCCGAAAAGACAAAGTTGATTAGTGGATTCCAGGGGCTAGGGTATGGGTGTATGAGGAGTAATTAGTGTGAAGTGATACCTCACTGTAGTTTTGACTTGCATTTCTCTAATAATTAGTGATGTTGAGCACTCTTTCATGTGTTTGTTGGCAATCTGTATATCTTCTTTGTAGAAATGTTTATTTAGGTTTTCTGCCCATTTTTGGATTAGGTTGCTTGTTTTTTTGATATTGAGCTGCATGAGCTGCTTGTAAATTTTGGAGGTTAATCCTTTGTCAGTTGATTCATTTGCATATTTTCTCCCATTCTGAGGGTTGTCTTTTCATCCTGTTTATGTTTTCTGTCACTACAAAAGCTTTTAAATTTCATTAGGTCCCATTTGTTTATTTTTGTTTTTATTTCCATTTCTCTAGGAGGTGGGTGAAAAAAGGATCTTGTTGTGATTTATGTCATACAGTGTTCTGTCTATGTTTTCCTCTGTGAAAAATGCCATTGATAGTTTGATAGGGATTGCACTGAATCTGCAGATTGCTTTGGGTAGTACAGTCATTTTCACAATGTTGATTCTTCCAATCCAAGATCATGGTATATCTCTCCGTCTGTTTGTATCATCCTTAATTTCTTTCATCAGTGTCTTACAGTTTTCTGCATAAAGGTCTTTTGTCTCCTGAGATAGGTTTATACCTAGGTATTTTATTCTTTTTGTTGCAGTGGTAAATGGGAATGTTTCCTTAATTTCTCTTTCAGATTTTTCATCATTAGTGTATAGGAATGCAAGAGATTTCTGTGCATTAATTTTGTATCCTGCTACTTTACCAAATTCATTGATTAGTTCCACTAGTTTTCTGGTAGCATCTTTAGGATTCTCTATGTATAGTATCATGTACTCTGCAAAAAGTGACAGCTTTACTTCTTGTTTTCTGATTTGGATTCCTTTTATTTCTCTTACTTCTCTGATTGATGTGGCTAAAACTTCCAAAACTATGTTGAATAATAGTGGTGAGAGTGGACATACTTGTCTTCTTCCAGATCTTAGAGAAAATGGTTTCAATTTTTCACCATTGAGAACGATGTTGGTTGTGGATGTGTCATATATGGCCTTTATTATGTTGAGGTAAGTTCCCTCTATGCCTACTTTCTGGAGAGTTTTTATCATAAATGGATGTTGAATTTTGTTGAAAGCTTTTTCTGCATCTATTGAGATTATCATATGGTTTTTATCTTTCAGTTTGTTAATATGGTATATCACATTGATTGATTTGCATATATTGAAGAATCCTTACATTGCTGGGATAAACCCCACTTGAGCATGGTGTATGATCCTTTTAATGTGCTGCTGAATTCTGTTTGCTAGTATTTTGTTGAGGATTTTTGCATCTATGTTCATCAGTGATTTTGGCCTGTAGTTTTCTTTCTTTGTGATATATTTTTCTGGCTTTGGTATCAAGGTGATGGTGGCCTCATAGAATGAGCTTGGGAGTGTTCCTTCCTCTGCTCTACATTGGAAGAATTTGAAAAGGACAGGTGCCTGCTTTTCTCTCAATGTTTGACAGAATTCGCCTGTGAAGCCATCTGGTCTGGGACCTTTGTTTGTTGGAAGATTTTTAATCACAGTCTCAATTTCAGTGTTTGTGATTGTTCTGCTGATATTTTCTATTTCTTCCTGGTTCTGTCTCAGAAGGTTGTGCTTTTCTAAGAATTTGTCCATTTCTTCCAGGTTGCCCATTTTATTGGCATAGAGTTTCATGTAGTAATCTCTCTTGATCCTTTGTATTTCTGCATTGTCAGTTGTTACTTCACCTTTTTCATTTCTAATTCTATTGATTTGAATCTTGTCCCTTTTTTCTTGATGAGTCCGGATAATCATTTATCAATTTTGTTTATCTTCTTAAAGAACCAGATTTTAGTTTTTTTGATCTTTGTTATCATTTCCTTCATTTCTTTTCAATTTATTTCTGATCTGCTCTTTATGATTTCATTCCTTCTGCTAATTTTAGGGGTTTTTGTTCTTCTTTCTCTAATTGCTTTAGGTGTAAGGTTAGGTTGTTTATTTGAGATGTTTCTTGTTTTTTGAGGTAGGATTGTATTGCTATAAACTTCCCTCTTAGAACTGCTTTTGCTGCATCCAATAGGTTTTGGGTCATTATGTTTTCATTGTCATTTGTTTCTGGTATTTTTGGATTTCCTTTTTAATTTCTTCAGTGATCTCTTGGTTATTTAGTAGTATATTGTTAGCCTCCATGTGTTTGTATTTTTTACAGATATTTTCCTGTAATTGATATCTAGTTTCATAGCATTGTGGTTGGAAAAGATACCTGATGTGACTTCTATTTTCTTAAATTTGCCAAGGCTTGATTTGTGACCCAAGATATGATCTATCCTGGAGAATATTCCACGAACACTTGAGAAGTAAGTGTATTCTGTTGTTTTTGGATGGAATGTCCTATAAATATCAATTAAGTCCATCTTGTTTCATGTATGATTTAAAGCTTGTATTTCCTAATTTATTTTCATTTTGGATGATCTGTCCATTGGTGAAAGTGGCTTGCTAAAGTCCCTACTATGATTGTGTTACTATCAATTTGCCCTTTTATGCCTGTTATTATTTGCCTTATGTATTGAGGTGCTCCTATGTTGGGTGCATAAATATTTATAATTGTTACATCTTCTTCTTGGATTGATCCCTTGATCCTTACGTAGTGTCTTTCTTTGTCTCTTGTAATAGTCTTTATTTTAAAGTCTATTTTGTCTGATATGAGAATTGTTATTCCAGCTTTCTTATGATTTCCATTTGCATGGAATATCATTTTCCATCCCCTCACTTTCAGTCTGTATGTGTGCCTAGGTCTGAAGTGGGTCTCTTGTAGACAGCATATATATGGGTCTTGTTTTTGTATCCATTCAGCCAGTCTATGTCTTTTGGTGGGAGCATTCAGTTCATTTACATTAAAGGTCCTTATCAATATATATGTTACTATTACCATTTTCTTAGTTGTTTTGGGTTTATTATTGTAGGTCTTTTCCTTCTCTTGTGTTTCCTACCTGGAGAAGTTCCTTTAGCCTTTGTTGTAAAGCTCATTTGGTGGTGCTGAATTCTCTTAGCTTTTCCTTGTCTGTAAAGGTTTTAATTTCTCCATTGAATCTGAATGAGATCCTTGCTGGTAGAGTAATCTTGGTTGTAGGTTTTTCCCTTTCATCACTTAAATATGTCCTGCCAGTCCCTTCTGGCTTGCAGAGTTTCTGTGAAAGATCAGCTGTTAACCTTATGGGAATTCCCTTGTATGTTATTTGTTGTTTCTCCCTTGTTGTTTTCTATATTTTTTCTTTGTATTTAATTTTTGATAGTTTGATTAATATGTGTCTTGTGTGTTTCTCCTCAGATTTATCCTGTATGGGACTCTCTGCACTTCCTGGACTTGATTGACTATTTCCACTCCCATATTATGGACGTTTTCAACTATAATCTCTTCAAATATTTTCTCAGTCCCTTTCTTTTTCTCTTCTTCTTCTTGGACGCGTATAATTTGAATTTTGTTGTGTTTAATATTGTCCCAGAGGTCTCTGAGACCGTCCTCAATTTTATTCATTCTTTTTTCTTTATTCTGCTCTGTGATAGTTATTTCCACTATTTTAACTTCCAAGTCACTTATCCATTCTTCTGCCCCAGTTATTCTGCTCTTTATCCCTTCTAGAGAATTTTTAATTGTATTTATTGTGTTGTTCATCATTGTTTGCTCTTTAGTTCTTCTAGGTCCTTGTTAAACGTTTCTTTTATTTTCTCCATTTTATTTCCAAGATTTTAGATCATCTTTACTGTCATTACTCTGAGTTCTTTTTCAGGTAGACTGCCTATTTCTTCTTCATTTGTTTGGTTTGGTAGGTTTTTACCTTTTTCCTTCATCTTTTGTTTGCTTCTCTATCGTTTAACTTTGCCTAACTTATTGTGCTTGGGGTATCCTTTTTGCAGGCTGCACGTTTGTAGTTCCCATTGTTTTTGGTGTCTGCCCTCAGTGGGTAAGGTTTGTTCAGTCAGTTGTGCAGGCTTCCTGGTGGAGGGGACTGCTGCCTGTGTTCTGGTGGATGAGGCTGGATCTTGTCTTTCTGTTGGACAGAGTGCACCCAGTAGTGTGTTTTGGGATGTCTGTGTCCTTATGATTTTAGGCAGGCTCTCTGCTAATGGATGGGATTGTGTTCCTGTCTTGCTAGTTGTTTGGGATAGGGTGTCCAGCACTGTAGCTTGCTGGTTGTTGAGTGGAGCAGGGTCTTAGCATTGAGATGGAGACCTCTGGGAGAGCTTTCACCATTTGATATTACATGGAGCTGGGAAAGTCTGTGGTGGACCAATTTTCTGAACTCGGTTCTCCCACCTCAGAGACACACGCCTGACACCCGGCTGGAGCACCAAGATCCTGTCAGCCACACGGCTCAAAAGAAAAGGGAGAAGAAAAGAAAGGAAAGAAAGAAAGAAAGAAAGAAAGAAAGAAAGAAAGAAAGAAAGAAAGAAGAAAGAAGGAAAAGAAAAGAAATTTATTATAAAAAATTATTAAAAATAAAAAAGAGAGCAACCAAACCAGAAAACAAATCCATCAATGACATCAAGCACTAAAAAGTATAATTTAAAAAAAGAAAAAAAAAAGTGGTCAGACAGAACCCTAGGACAAACGGTGAAAGCAAAGATATACAGACAAAATCACACAAAGAAGCATACACATACACACTCACAAAAAGAGAAAAAACATATATCTATGTATTAAAAAACTGGTAGAGAGCAACCAAATCAATTAACAAATCTGCCAATGGTAATAAACTCCAAATACTAAACTAAGATAAACATAAAACAATAAAAAATTTAGATGCACAAAACAAACCCCAAGTCCACATCTGCTCCCCAACTCCACTGCCTCAATTTGGGGATGATTCATTGTCTATTCAGGTATTCCAGAGATGCCAAGTACATCAAGTTGACTGTGGAGATTTAATCCACTGCTCCTGAGGTTGCTGGGAGAAATTTCCCTTTCTTTTCTTTGTTCACACAGCTCCTGGGGTTCAGCTTTGGATTTGGCCCCACCTCTGCATGCAAGTCGCCTGAGGCCGTCTGTTCTTTGCTCAGACAGGACGGGGTTAAAGTAGCAGCTAATTAGGGGACTCTGGCTCACTCAGGTCAGGGGGAGGGAGGGGTATGGAATGTGGGGCGAGCCTGCAGTGACAGAGGCCAGCATGACATTGCACCAGCCTCAGGCACGCCGTGTGTTCTCCTAGAGAAGTTGTCCCTGGATCACTGGACCCTGGTAGTGGCAGGCTGCACAGGTTCCTGAGAGGGGAGGCACGGATAGTGACCTGTGCCTACACACAGGCTTCTTGGTGGCTGCAGCAGCAGCCTTAGTGTTTCATGGCCATCTCTGATGTCTGTGCTGATAGCTGTGGCTTGCGCCCATCACTGGAGCCTATTTAGGTGGTGCTCTGAATCCCCTCTTCTCGCACATTCCAAAACAATTGTCTCTTGCCTCTTAGGCAGTTGCAGACTTTTTCCTGGACTCCCTCCCTGCTAGCTGTGGCACACTAGCCCCCTTCAGGCTGTGTTCATGCAGCCAACCACAGTCCTCTCCCTGGGGTCTGACCTCCAAAGCCCAAGCCTCAGCTCCCAGCCCCCACACGCCCTGGCGGGTGAACAAACAAGCCTATCAGGCTGGTGAGTGCTGGTCAGCACCAATCCTCTGTGTGGGAATCTCTCCGCTTTGCCCTCTGCACCCCTGTTGCTGCACTCTCCTCCATGGCTCCAAAGCTTCCCTCCTGCCACCCCCTGTCTCCACCAGTGAAGGGGCTTCCTAGTGTGTGGAGACTTTTCCTCCTTCACAACTCCTTCCCAGAGGTGCAGGCTCTACTGCTATTCTTTTGTCTCTGTTTTTTTTCTTTTTTCCTTTGCCTGTCCAGGTACGTGGGGAGTTTCTTGCCTTTTGGGAAGTCTGAGATCTTCTGCCAGCATTCAGTAAGTGTTCTGTAGGAGTTGTTCCACATGTAGATGTATTTCTGATGTATTTGTGGGATGTAGGTGATTTCCACATCTTACTCCTCCACCACCTTGAAGGTCTCTGTCTTTAGGAATTTTGATGTGAGCAGTTTTTTAAACACTCAACATTGGCAGACTCTATAGTGGGTCCACTCTGTCTTTTTTTTTTTTTAAGTAGAGTCAGTTACAATATTGTGTTAGTTTCAGGTGTACAGCAAAGTGATTCCGTTATACATTTTAAGATTATGTTTCATTATAGGTTATTACAAGCTATTGAATATAATTCCCTGTGCTAAACAGTAAATTCTTCTTACTTATTAGGTCCACTGTGTCTTGACTCATCAAAATCTCCTCTATCTATTGACCTATTATGAGAAATGAAGACTTGGGTATCCAATTTCTTCCCCCTACACTTTTCCTCTCCCTCACTCTTGCAATAAGTTAAACAGCTTTTGGGTTAAATTAGTTTGTGGTGCTTTCATACTTGTAGCCATATAAATACTATTCTCCATGAGTCGTTATGTATCATCATCCATTATTACAAAATTTTTTGTTTGTAGTTAATAATTTCCTCATCTTTTTCATTTGTTTGCTTTTCTTTGTCCTTATCTTTATCTCACCCTCTAACCTCTTCAGTGCAATTGTCTACACTGCATATAATCTGATTGTTTTATCAGATTATATGCCAGCTCCATTTCCCCCCTTCTCTCCTCATGCTGTTTCTCCTGGATTCTGCATTTGTTCTCCTCTCCACAGTTGTCTATCAGTGGTCCTGGGACTTGCCTTTAAGGCTATCTTGGGGATGCTCTTAACCAGCAGTCCCCAACCTTTCTGGCACCAGGGACTGGTTTTATGGAAGACAGTTTTCCCATGGACCAGGGAGGGGAGATGGTTTTGGGATGATTCAAGCACATTACATTTATTGTGCACTTTATTTCTATTATTATTACATTGTAATATATAATGAAATAATTATACCACTCACCATAATGCAGGATCAGTGGGAGCCCTTAGCTTGTTTTCCTGCAACTAGATGGTCCCATCTGGGGTTGATGGGAGACAGTGACACCTGAAGTGTGCTGCTTATGTCCAGTCTACTCTGTAATCTCGTTTTGGTTGCTGTCACTGCAGAAAACCCTGCTTCACAAAGATAGGATGTTGGAAATGGAAGCAGACTTTTCAGTGCTTTTGTTACTATCTCAGGATATTCTGCCTTGACTTTAATCCAGAATGTATGGAGATGAAGTGGTCTCAAACATAATTTTAAGGCGACCATCATTTGCCATCTCAAGCAGTTGACCCTCTTCTAGCATGGACAAAGTCTATTCACTTGGTTTATTCACATATGGGTTGTGGATCCATTCCTTCCCAGTTCGGGGGTCTTTTGTGGTTGGAAGTAATGCTCAAACTCTTTTGAAAGCTAAGATAGGTGATCATGCACCAGCTGGGAGAAAGAAGGCCCTGGCTCAGTCTCTTTCAAAATTTCTGCTAATGTTTGAAACATGTCAAAAATCCCAATGTTCACTCATTGCTCCCATAATTACAGTTTGGCTTTGAATACAGCCACTTTATCTGCCAACTTGAACGGAGTTGTCATTCTCTCCTGAAGTGACAGATTGAGTTCGTTGAGCAGGTTGAATATGTCACACAAGTAAACAAGTTTTGAGACCCATTCTGTGTCACTGAAATGCTCTGCCAATGATGACTGTTTTTCTAAAAGAAATCTCTGGAGTGGCTCTTGTAACTCAGAAACTCTGGCCAGTGATCTACTTTCAGAAAGCCTTCTCATTTCTGTGTATAAGGGAAGACATGTGTGCTCTGCGTCCATCTCTTCACAGAGCTGCGTGAACAGATGTGAGTTAAGGGTATGTACTTTAATGTGGTTGGTAATTTTAATCACATCTTGCAAAACGTTGTTAAGTTCTAGGAGACATTTTTTGGCTAGCCAGCATTTCTCTATGGATGACACAGTGAGTAGACTCACATTCAGAAGTTACCTCTTTGACCTGAGTAGTGAAACCAGAAAGCTGCTCAGTCATGGAAGCCACTCTGTCCATGCATATACCAACACAAATTGACCAATTCAGTTTTCCTGATATGTAATCATTCAAAGACTTGAAAAGTTCTGCAGCTGTGGTGTTGGTTGGCAACAAAAGTGCACATAACATATCCTCATGCCCAACTTCCTGAAAAATATATCACACAAAAACAAGCATTGTTGCCTTGTTGTCAACATCAGTAGACTCGTCAATGTGGATTACATACCATGGTGACTCATTAATCTTCTCTAACTATTGTGCCTCAGTATCCTCTGCTATTTCAACAATTTGTCTTGTTATGGCGCTAGCCAAAAGAGGAATATGTGCCACCTTTTGAACTGTAGCCTCTCCTAAAAGTTCACGACAAATGTCCTTAGCAGCAGGCAGGATCAACTCTTCACCAATAGTAAAGGGCTTCTTAGCGTTAGCAATGCAGTTAGCCGCTAAGAATGATGCTCTCAGTTCAGACACATTTGATGAAGTTGTGGCCTTTAATAATTGTGTCTGTTCTTCGTGTTCACATTTTTTTTTCTTTTGAAAAGTTCTGAAGGCTTGTCTTTTGATGCAGAGTGCTTGGTCTCCATGTGGCAAAGCAGTTTTGAAGCTTTCATGGCTTTGTTGGATAGCCAGTAGCCACATATTATACAAAGCAGGCTTGGAGAATGTGAGTCACCTGTTGCAATGAACCTGTAATTTAAGTAGGACTCGTGGTATTTTCTTTTAAATGCAGCTTTCTTTTTGTTGGCAGTCTTAGAGTCTTCTGCTGTCTCGTCACTGGGTCTTTCCCCCTTTTCAAAGAAGCTCTCCAGGGGTTTGTTTTTTACTCATTTTGGTTGGGGTTAGCTTGTGGTCTTACCAAAACTGTGACTGAGACAAGTGTGCAGTGTGGGAAAGAGGTGCGGGTGGAAGTAGTAAATAAAATAATGGGCAGGACACACGTGGACTAAAATAAGTGTAGTATTCTGACTTAAATCCTGCCACTAGATGCAGCTGTACAATTGACATACATCAATTCATTTGCCACTATAAAGCTTGCCACCAGATGCAGCTTGTCACTTGCCACTCACTGATAGGGTTTTTTTTTTTTTTTTCACTGATAGGGTTTTGATATGAGTCTGCAAGCAATTGATTTATTACAGGCTCTGTGCAGTCAAACCTCTCTGTTAATGATAATCTGTATTTGTAGTCGCTCCCCAGTACTAGCATCACATCCTCAGCTCCATCTCAGATCATCAGGCATTAGATTCTCGTAAGGAGTACACAACGTAGATCCCTCACATGTACAGTTCACAGTAGGGTTTGGGCTTCTGTGAGAATCTAATGCTGTCACTGATCTGACAGGAGGCAGAGTTCAGGCAGTAATGCGAGTGATGGGGAGCAGCTGTAAATACAGATGAAACTTTGTTCACTCGCCCGCTGCTCACCTCCTGCAGTGTGGCCCATAACAGGCCAGGGGGTTGGGGACCCCTGCTTTTAACCCTAATTGGAGTCCCTGATTTTGAATCCCGTGTCATTCTTAACATTGTCTCTCAGTTGTACAGAAGACCTCTTCTACTAGTTTCCTGAAAACTTGTGCCTGGGTGATAAATTTTTAAGTCGTTGGATCTCTAACAATGACCTTATTTTACTCTCATGCCTTGATTAATAGTTTCACTCAGTATAGAAATATAAGTTGTAGGCGTCCCTGGTGGCGCAGTCGTTAAGAATCCACCTGCCAATGCAGGGAACATGGGTTCGAGCCCTGGTCCGGGAAGTTCCCACATGCCGCGGAGCAACGAAGCCCGTGTGCCACAACTACTGAGCCTGTGCTCTAGAGCTCATGAGCCACAACTACAGAAGCCCGCGTATCTAGAGGCCGTGATCCGCAACAAGAGAGGCCACCGCAATGAGAAGCCCACGCACTTCAATGAAGAGTAGTCCCCGCTCGGCACAACTAGAGAAAGCATGCACGCAGCAAGGAAGACCCAACACAGCCAAAAATAAGTAAATAAGATAAATAAATAAATTAAAAAATATATATATATATATATATATAAGTTGAACATAATTTTTCTTCAGTGTTTTGAGGGCATACCCCACATTTTCTTCTATTTTTAATAGTGTTGAAATGTCTGATAATATGTTATCCCCCACTCTTTTGTGCAGTAATCTCTCTAGAATTGTTTTGTAATCTTCCTTATCATCCATGTTTATGAGTCATGCTTAGGGTTTTTTCACTTGATGGAAGGACTTGGTGGCTCTCTCAGTTTGACAAGTCAAGTCCTTCCCTTCTGGGGAAATTCACGTGTATTATTCTTCGGTAAGTTTCTCCTACTGCCTTCTCTAGTCTCATTTTCTCAAATACCCATTAGGCAAATACCCATCAGTCAAACCCAGATTGATGCGCTCATTTTATTTTCTTTCCATGAATCCATCAGTTTTTATTTATTTTACTTTCTCAATGACTGATTTGACACTATTATCCAATGCTTCTTCTGAAATTTTAATTTTCACTATCATATTTAACTTCTTAGCATTTTCTTACTTTTAAGTTTTCTTTTCACAGCATCATGTTCCTGTTTTATAGATTAAATATTGCCTCTTATATCCCTAAGCATATTAATTGCAGGTTTTTCTGAAGTTGTATTTTACTGTCCACATTGCTGATGTGTTCCTTTCTCTTTTCTGCATAATGGTTTTCTTTTTCACTTTTTATGTTATAGGCTCTTTTCAAATATCTTTTTATCCTTGTGAAGGGGAACAGAATACGCCATCCCAAAATATTCCCTTTGGCAGAAGAATTATTTTCAGCAGAAGGCAATTGAGAAGCAGCAGATTCATGAAAAGCCCTCTATCCTCTCCTTTCTGCTGAAAGGAAGGATATAAATTTTTCTTTTGAAGATGTTCCCCATCCCTTCTCCCATACCAGGAGAGGCCCATTATCACAACCAAACCACCATTATCACTGGAGACAGAAAGTTGACACAAAGTTGGGCCTGCACAAACACAACTTACTAAAATATTCCCTAATTTCATTAATTTCTTCATATATTTACCATCTCACATTTTACCACCCTTAGAAGCCCATATCCCTTTTCCTTAATCTTAGCACTTCTCCATAAATTTATCACCCTTTGTTAAGAGGGCATATAAGCCCTCAGTTCTAACCACCCCTTTGAGTTACTCATCACTGAATTTTCCTATGTGTATGCACATGGCATGTGTAAATAAACTGGGTTTTTTTCCTTCCTCTTGTTGATGTCTTTTATCAGTTTGATTTTTGAGCCACAATCACTGAACCTAAGAGGGTAGAGGAAAAAAAACTTTTCCTTTCCTACATTTGACTGATCTTTAATATTTGTGAGTAATGCACCTAAAAGTTGCTTGACATTCCTGCGATGGGAGTGATGAAGAGGTGGCAAGACTAGGGAGAAAGCTGGATTTTCTAAAATCTATGATTTTCTTGCTATAACTGAAAGATCACCTCAGGTCTGATAATGCAGTACCCCACAGGGAGCAAGTTGATGAGGTCCTCATTTTAGGGCCCTCTGGGTTCCCTGGGTTTCTCCAGGAAGGCTGCTCTAATCTTCATGGGTGATAAATGCCAGAGAACTAGGTAGAGGTGTGTACCTCTCATCATCAGTCTCCCTGTTTTCAAGTCCAAACCTCACCCCTACCTTCTGCTTTAACTTGTGACCCTGAGTCAGGAAGTTTCTGGTTCCATTTCTTCAGAGAAGAATCTTCCAGTTTTCCATGAAGGTGAATGTGTTAAATTTTGCTGCATTAAAAAAGAATACTGCCCCTAAATGGAGTGTTTTAAAGAAATGCAACCATTTATTTAGCTTAAGATCCTGTGTGTCAGCAATCTAGGATAGGTTCTGCTGGGTGGTTTATCCAGCTATTTCATAAACCTATGGTCAGTTACTGGTGGGTTAGGTTACCTTATTCTCAATGTTGGGCAGGGAGGGGCCCTCTGTCTCCCTTATCCAAGGGACTATCCCAGGCTTGTTTACATGGCAGCCCAGTGGGTTTCTCAAAGAGTGAGTGGATGCTAAAGGGGGCCTCAAGTCTTCAGTACGCATTTAAGTGTCACTCTACACATTCTGCTAAAGCAGTTTTCAGTCATTTTTCATGTGTGGTGATTTGGGCAGACGATATCTCTTGGTTTTGTTAAACAATTTTTGTTTGTTTTTCATTCTCTCATTCTCTTCTTTGCAATTATCAAGGGGAGAAGGGGACAGAAGCATCTTTATTCTGCATACACATAACAAAAGTCTGAAATAAGACATTTGAAATTGGTAATGATTATTCTTTGGTGTCAATAGACGAAGGGTCTAGACCTGGCTCTCCGAAGGCAGTGGGCTGACTGCCTGGTTACTGTTTTCCTCCCCTTTATTTTTTTTTATTTTTTATAAATGTATTTATTTATTTATTTTTGGCTGCATTGGGTCTTCATTGCTGCACGCAGGCTTTTTCTAGTTGTGGCGAGTGGGAGCTATTCTTTGTCATGGTGTGCAGGCTCCTCATTGCCGTAGATTCTCTTGTTACAGAGCACGGGCTCTAGGCACACGGGTTTCAGTAGTTGTGGCACGCAGGCTTAGTAGTTGTGGCTTGTGGGCTCTAGAGCACAGGCTCAATAGTTGTGGCGCATGGGCTTAGCTGCTCGATGGCCCGTGGAATCTTCCTGGACCAGGACTCGAACCCATGTTCCCTGAATTGGCAGGCGGATTCTTAACCACTGTGCCACCAGGGAAGCCCCTCCCCTTTATTTTATAAATTATAAAATCACAACCCTCAGAGATAAATTGTAATAATATAAGTAAGAACTTGTTGGCTTTGTCAGACAATTCAGAATGTTCTCATTGCACTTAGACCCATAAATTCAAAGAGATTTCTTATTTTTTACTACATACTATATGGAGCTTCATCTGATCCCAGGTGACAAGCTCACTAAGGCAGGGAGGCTGACTGTTTTGATATGAGATAATGATGACTGAGCTCCTAATAATTATACTTTAGCTGCTCTTTGTTCTGGAAATGTAGCCACACTTTATGGAAGCTTTTGAATATTTTTTTTTAAACTTCCCAATCATGTCATCCACTTGTCTGATGAGAGATCATTTTGAGGTTTGAGGAAAAATCAAATTATTGGCCTTAGAGATATAATAGAGTTTGATCCCATCTTTGATATCTGACTGCTGATAGCATTTAAGCCCCTCCTCTTTCCCTTCTCCTGTGTGTGGCCAAAAGGGGGTTATTCAAACCACACAAGCCCCTGCCCACAAGCAGGAGCTTACACCTGGGCCCCAAAGCTAAATATAAGCACCCCAAGCCAATCTTGTTTCTTTGTTCACTCAAGTCATTTTCTTTGTGCATTTTCCTACATTTTCCCCTTTCTAGCAAATTTTAATACTAATAATCAGACTATGCAAAGGTGGGCACACTAGGAGGTGAACACCATTGAGGATCATCTTGAGGTCTTATCACCACAGCTGCATTAAAAAAAATAGAATAGAATTATATATTAACATCAGAATGCATCATATGTAGTAAGAGTATGTATTTTTATTTATTTATTTATTTTTATTTTTATTTTTATTTTTTTTTTGCGGTACGCGGGCCTCTCACTGTTGTGGCCTCTCCCATTGCGGAGCACAGGCTCCGGACACGCAGGCTCAGCGACCATGGCTCACGGGCCCAGCCGCTCCGCGGCATGTGGGATCTTCCAGGGCCGGGGCACGAACCCGCGTCCCCTGCATCGGCAGGCGGACTCTCAACCACTGCGCCACCAGAGAAGCCCCCGAGTATGTATTTTTAAATGAAATTTTTGCTACTAATACAAATGTGTGTGTGTAATAGAAAATATATTTCTTTTTTTTTTTTTGCGGTATGCGGGCCTACTCACTGTTGTGGCCTCTCCCGCTGCGGAGCACAGGCTCCGGACGCTCAGGCTCAGCAGCCATGGCTCACGGGCCCAGCCACTCCGCGGCATATGGGATCTTCCCGGACCGGGGCACGAAACCGTGTGCCCTGCATCGGCAGGCGGACTCAACCATTGCGCCACCAGGGAAGCCCAGAAAATATATTTCTTAATCATGTTCCAGAACAAAATAGGTTGAAAGCCACTAACATAGGAGATCTTGCAAACATGGAAGACTGTAATTAAATGGTACATGAACCCAGCCTCCCCCTCCCCCCACTTTGCTCTCTGGTCCTTGTGCTCCCATGGCAACCCGCTCTTCTTCATTTCTGCTGTTGATCATAGTAGCCATCACAGTACTTGAATTCTCAAAGAACTTTTCCTCTAAGGTTTATCTCATCAAATTTTTCTGTGAAACTTGACACACGTTGCCAATTGACGCACGGCCAGGAGCACCAGCTTTTATGACCCATTTCATTTTTGCTATCACAGCTGCATGTGAGGCATACTCACACCGTGGTTTCAAGGTTTCTGATTTCCCACTGCCTTCAGCTGCCCCACTTCAAGTATATTGAGGGTTGGCATTACAGGTGTTCTCTTATGTTATCTAAGCTGGAATTTCCATTTCTGTTCTTAATTTCCTTGTTGTTTCTTAAGGTTTAAGAGAAAAGAGAGTCCTGTGAAGTCTTTGCCATCTTAAAGTCTTGCTTACCTGAGGCAATTCTAATCTCTGAAGTGTGTTCCAGTGTCCCCCATGCAAAAGCTGCAGTGTCCCCCATGCAAAAGCTGCCTGCACCCACTCGTAATGGGCACTAGGACCGATCATGGCCACCCCTGTGTCCTCTGCCTTTCTGGGGAGTGGCCACATCAGAATAGGGCAGCTCAGCTGGCTGAGACTCCTCTGGCTCCTACTGCTTCTGCAATTTGGCTAAACTGTCTGCCAGAGCCATTGACTGCTGTGGACTGATCCTTTGGTTTGGGGAATGGCCGTCTTTCACCACCTGGGGAGCCTCCACCTGTGTTTTTGTTGCCTCCTGTGGGTCTCTCCCTCCTGGGCTGGGCCTGAAACATCACTCCTAGAGTCTCTTCATCCTCCTCCATCTCTCCTTCTTCAGGGAGTGGATGGGTTTTTTCCCTTTTTTTCCCCTTCCCCTGTGTGTTTATTTATTCATGAGGATTATTAGCTCTTTGCAAGTATAATAATTTTGCTTTTTCTCTTCTTTCCTCGCAGCTTGAAGAAACACAAACGGTGAACTTGGAGGCCCTGGCTGCCCCAGTCCAACCTGCCCCTGCAGCCAGCCTGAGGGGCTTCTTTGTACCTTTTCCCCATTTACCTCCTTCTCTTGGTAGCAGGTGATAGGAAGATGGGCATTTGTGAGAATCCTCAGGATTTTTTCACCCACTTCTCCCTTAATTCGTGGAGTGTTCTAATAATAGAAACTTCTCCAAACCAGGTCCATAAGTTCCTCCAAACCAAGCCAGCTGTTCTGTTTCTTTCTGTGACTATCAATTAACCTTTCTCCTCATTGGCTGCCTGTTGATCAGTTGTGTTTATGTTTCTCATGTTCTTCTCATTGGCTATTGGTAGTGGTGACCCAATCATATTTTCCTGCAAGTTCTAAATATTATTTTCTAGATAATATTTTCAAAGTGTTATTTATTCTCTTCTCCAGAAGTGCCATGGTCTCGGCCTAGCCAATGAAAGAGGTTCATTGTACCAGCCACATGGTAGTGGCATGAGTTAAAAGTAGCTGCGTCCTTGGAAGGGCACTTTTTCATGTCCAAGTTGAGAAAGATATAGCACTTGTGTGCTTTCTTCTCCTTCCTCTTTTCTTCCATCTTCCTTACCCTTTTCCTCAAAGGAAAATGGAGAAACTCAATTATGCAGTAAACGCAACACAGAATGAAGCTATAGCGAAATTCAGTTTACATTACCACAGGGAGAAAAAACACTCCTAGGGAAGAACTTCCCAGAGGAAAATGAGCTGTAGTTGCCCCTGTACTCAACAAAGAAGCAAAGGAATTGCCTGGGTCACTTTTGTGAACAATTATGTCACACCTTGTCAAAACGAGGTCAGTTTTTATTTGCTTCTTCAGGTGACCCAGGGCTCACTTTACAAATTGCAATGTGGTGACCCATGGGGACAGCCACAGCCCTGCTGTGGGTCTTAGAAAGAAAGACCTCTGACTCCTTCTTGCGAGAGCACAGAAATTACAACTAACTGCTGAACAGTCATCGACAGGAAGACATTGGAACTCACCAAAAAAGATACCAAACATCCAAAGACAATTGAGAAGCCACAGTGAGATGGTAGGAGAGGTGTAATCACAATAAAGTCAAATCCCATAACTGTTGGGTGGGTGACTCACAAACTGGAGAACACTTATAACACAGAAGCCAACCCACTGGAGTGAAGGTTCTGATCCCCATGTCAGGCTTCCCAACCTGGGGGTCTGGCAACAGGAGGAGGAATTCCTAGAGAATCATACATGGAAGACTAGTGAGATTTGATTGCAAGACTTTGACAGGACTGGGAGAAACAGAGACACCACTCTTGGAGGAGACACACAAAGTAGTGTGCATGTCAGAACCCAGGGGAAGGAGCGGTGACCCCATAGGAGACTGAACCAGATTTACCTGCTAGTGTTGGAGGGTCTCCTGCAGAGGTGGGGGGGGGTGGCTGTGCCTCACCATGAGGACAAGGACACTGTCAGTAGAAGGTCTGGGAAGTACTCCTGGGCGTGAGCCCTCCCAGAGTCGGCCATTAGCCCCATTAAAGAGCTGGGTAGGCTCCAGTGTTGGGTCACCTCAGGCCAAACAACGAATAAGGAGGGAACCCACCCCCACCCATCAGCAGACAAACAGATTAAAGTTTTACTGAGCTCTGCCCACCAGACCATCACCCATCTCTACCCACCACCAGCCCCTCCTATCAGGAAACTTGCACAAGCCTCTTAGATAGACTCATCCATCAGAGGGGAGACAGCAGAAGCAAGAAGAACTACAATCAAGCAGCCTGTGGAACAAAAACCACATTCACGAAAAGACAGACAAGATGAAAAGGCAGAGGGCTATGCACCAGATGACAGAACAAGATAAAACCCCAGAGAAACAACTAAATGAAGGGGAGATAGGCAACCTTCCAGAAAAAGAATTCAGAATAATGATAGTGAAAATGATCCAGGATCTCTGGAAAGAATGGAGGCAAAGATTGAGAAGATGCAAGAAATGTTTAACAAAGAACTAGAAGAATTAAAGAACAAAGAACTAGAAGAATTAAAGATGAAACACCTAGAAGAATTAAAGAAAAAACAAACAGGGATGAACAATACACTAACTGAAATGAAAAATACACTAGAAGGAATCAATAGCCGTTTAACTGAGGCAGAAGAATGGATAAGTGATCTGGAAGACAGAATGGTGGAATTCACTGCTGCAGAACAGAATAAAGAAAAAAGAATGAAAAGAAATGAAGACAGCCTAAGATAACTCTGGGACAACATTAAACGCAACAACGTTCACATTATAGGGGTCCCAAAAGGAGAAGAGAGAAAGGACCCGAGAAAATATGTGAAGGGATTATAGTCAAAAACTTCCATAACATGGGAAAGGAAATAGCCACCCAAGTCGAGGAAGTACAGAGAGTCCCAGGCAGGAAAAACCCAAGGAGAAACATGCCGAGACACATAGTAATCAAATTGGCAAAAATTAAAGATAAATAAAAATTATTAAAAGCAACAAGGGAGGGCTTCCCAGGTGGTGCAGTGGTTGAGAGTCCGTCTGCTGATGCAGGGGACATGGGTTCATGCCTCGGTCCAGGAAGATCCCTCATGCCACAGAGCGGCTGGGCCCGTGAGCCATGGCTGCTGAGTCTGCACGTCTGGAGCCTATGCTCTGCAACGGGAGAGGCCACAACAGTGAGGGGCCGGCATACCACAAAAAAAAATAATAATAAAAATAAATAAAATAAAATAAAAGCAACAAGGGAAAAATGACAAATAACTTACAAGGAAATTCCCATAAGGTTAACAGCTGATTTCTTTTCTTTTTTTTTTTTGAGATAAGACAACAAAGAGGATTTGAAAGCAGGGCAGAATTGCAGGAAACAGATTTCAAGAGGTAGATTGGAATCACCTTTATTTTATTATATTTTATTTTTTACATCTTTATTGGAGTATAATTGCTTTACAATGGTATTAGTTTCTGCTTTATAACAAAGTGAATCAATTATGCATATATATATGTTCTCATATCTTCTCCCTCTTGCATCTCCCTCCGTCCCACCATCTCTATCCCACCCATCCAGGTGATCACAAAGCACCGAGCTGATCTCCCTGTGCTATTCAGCTGCTTCCCACTAGCTATCTATTTTACGTTTGGTAGTGTATATATGTTCATGCCACTGTCACTTTATCACAGCTTACCCCTCCCCCTCCCCATATCCTCAAGTCCATTCTCTAGTAGGTCTGTGTTTTGATTCCCATCTTGCCCCTGGGTTCTTCAGGACATTTCATTTATTCTTAGATTCCATATATATGTGTTAGCATACAGTATTTGTCTTTCTCTTTCTGACTTACTTCACTCTGTATGACAGACTCTAGGTCCATTCACCTCACTACAAAAAACTCCATTTCATTTCTTTTTATGGCTCAGTAATATTCCATTGTATATATGTGCCACATCTTCTTTATCCATTCATCTGATGATGGATACTTAGGTTGTTTCCATCTCCTGGCTATTGTAAATGGAGCTGCAATGAACATTTTGGTACATGAGTCTTTTTGAATTATGGTTTTCTCAGGGTATATGCCCAGTAGTGGGATTGCTGGGTCATATGGTAGTTCTATTTGTAGTTTTTTAGGGAACCTCCATACTGTTCTCCATAGTGGCTGTACCAATTCACATTCCCACCAGCAGTGCAAGAGTGTTCCCTTTGCTCCACACTCACTCCAGCTTTTATTGTTTCTAGATTTTTTGATGATGGCCATTCTGACCAGTGTGAGATGATATCTCATTGTACTTTTGATTTGCATTTCTCTAATGATTAATGATGTTGAGCATTCTTTCATGTGTTTGTTGGCAGTGTGTATATCTTCTTTGGAGAAATGTCTATTTAGGTCTTCTGCCCATTTTTGGATTGGGTTGTTTGTTTTTTTGTTATTGAGCTGCATGTTGTGCTTGTAAATTCTAGAGATAAATCCTTTGTCAGTTGCTTCATTTGCAAATATTTTTTTCTCATTCTGAGGGTTGTCTTTTGGTCTTGTTTATGACTTCCTTTGCTGTGCTAAAGCTTTGAAGTTTCATTAGTTCCCATTTGTTTATTTTTGTTTTTATTTCCATTTCTCTAGGAGATGGGTCAAAAAGAATCTTGCTGCGATTTATGTAAGAGTGTTCTGCCTATGTTTTCCTCTAAGAGTTTGATAGTTTCTGGCCTTACATTTAGGTATTTATTCTATTTAGAGCTTATTTTTGTGTATGGTGTTAGGGAGTGTTCTAGTCTCATACTTTTACATGTACCTGTCCAGTTTTCCCAGCCCCACTTATTGAAGAGGCTGTCCTTTCTCCACTGTACATTCCTGCTTCCTTTATCAAAGATAAGGTGACCATATGTGTGTGGGTTTATCTCTGGGCTTTCTATCCTGTTCCAGTGATCTATATTTCTGTTTTTGTGCCAGTACCATACTGTCTTGGTTACTGTAGCTCAGTCTGAAGTCATGGAGCCTGATTCCTCCAGCTCCGTTTTTCGTTCTAAAGATTGCTTTGGCTAATTGGGGTCTTTTCTGTTTCCATACAAGTTGTGAAATTTTTTGTTCTAGTGAAAAATGCCAGTGGTAGTTTGATAGGGATTGCATTGAATCTGTAGATTGCTTTGGGTAGTAGAGTCATTTTCACAATGTTGATTCTTCCAATCCAAGAACATGGTATATCTCTCCATCTATTAGTATCATCTTTCATTTCTTTCATCAGAGTCTTATAATTCTCTGCATACAGGTCTTTTGTCTCCTTAGGTAGGTTTATTCCTAGGTATTTTATTATTTTTGTCACAATGGTAAATGGGAGTGTTTTCTTGATTTCACTTTCAGATTTCTTATCATTAGTGTATAGGAATGCCAGAGATTTCTGTGCATTAATTTTGTATCCTGTTACTTTACCAAATTCATTGATTAGCTCTAGAAGTTTTCTGGTAGCATCTTTGGGATTCTCTATGTATAGTATCATCTCATCTGCAAACAGTGACAGCTTTACTTCTTCTTTTCCGATTTGGATTCCTTTTATTTCCTTTTCTTCTCTGATTGCTATGGCTAAAACTTCCAAGACTATGTTGAATAAGAGTGGTGAGAGTGGGCAACCTTGTCTTGTTCCTGATCTTAGTGGAAATGTTTTCAGTTTTTCACCATTGAGGACGATGTTGGCTGTGGGTTTGTCATATATGGCCTTTATTATGTTGAGAAGCGTTCCCTCTATGCCAACTCTCTCCAGGGTTTTTATCATAAATAGGTGTTGAATTTTGTCAAAAGCTTTCTCTGCATCTATTGAGATGGTCATATGGTTTTTCTCCTTCAATTTGTTATTATGGTGTATCACATTGATTGATTTGCGTATATTGAAGAATCCTTACATTCCTGGAATAAACCCCACTTGATCATGGTGTATGATCCTTTTAATGTGCTGTTGGATTCTGTTTGCTAGTATTTTGTTGAGGATTTTTGCATCTATGTTCATCAGTGATATTGGCCTGTAGTTTTCTTTCTTTGTGACATCCTTGTCTGGTTTTGGTATCAGGGTGATGGTGGC
>RJWK010027654.1:7228-26397 GCA_004363435.1 Platanista minor
TTTTTTTTTTTTTTTTTTTTTTTTTTTTTTTTTTTTTTTTTTTTTTTTTTTTTTTTTTTTTTTGGTATTTAACCTGCTTGGTGTTCTCTGAGGTTCCTGGCTCTGTGATTCGATGTCTGTCATTAATTTTAGGAAATTCTCAGTCATTATAGCCTCAACGGTTTCTTCCGTTCCTCTCTCTGCTCCTCTGATATTCCTATTATGCATATATAACACCTTTTGTATTTGTCCCATGGCTCCTACATATTCTATTCAGACTTTTTCATTCTCTTTTTCTCTTTGCATTGTTTTGTAAGGTCCTATGGACATTTCTTTAAGCTCACTGATTCTTTCCTCAGCCATGTCCAGTCTGTTGATCAAAGGCATTCTTTATCTCTGTTACAGAGGTTTTTTTATCACTAGCCTTCCTTTTGGTTCTTAGAGTTTCCATCTCCCAGTTTATATTATCCATCTCTTCTTGCACGCTGTCCACTTTTTGAATTAGCCTATTAATTAATTAGCCTATTAATCATAGTTGTTTTAAATTCCCAGTCTGATAATTCCAATATCTCTGTCCTATCTGAGACTGGTTCTGACGCTTGCTCTGTCTCCTCAAACTCTGCTTCGTGTCTTTTGGTATGTCTTGTAATTTTTTGCTGAAAGCTGGGTATGATGTACTGGGTAAAAGGAACCTGGTACTGATTCCCATGGAGGTTTCCGCTCTGGTACCTCTACTGCAATAAACTGTGATTCTCTGTATCTGCCTATCTGTATCTCTAATTTGGGGGGCAGTGGTATGCCCTGTGACCTCGGTCTCTGATGGATCTAATAAGGGTTGTTGCTTTTCAGTTTGTTAAGTCTTTTTCTTGCTGTGAAGATGGGAGCAATGACTTCCAAACGTTTTACAAGCCAGGCTGAAAGCCGGAAGTCCTCCCTTCTGTTTATACCAACAACAAGACACTCTTATCTCTGCAGACCAAGATACAATTTACTCTATTTGCCTCACGTAGGCTCTTCCCACTAATTCCAGGCTCTTGTCAAGCACACAGAGGAGAAATCCTGCATCAACCTTGGAATCCGCCAGAGATGGGGCCATCCTCACATCCTCCAGCCTGGCATGGCTGCTGGCTTCTGCGAGCCTTGGCTCAGGAGAGGAAGCCTGGACACACTCAAGTTGCCATCTTTCCAGAACTCTCTTTAATCCACCTGTACCCGATTAGCTGCCCAATCAAATGTAGATTCTGCCTCTTCTCTTTTCTTCCCGGTTGCCACCAGCCTGGCCCAGGTCCCCATTCCTTCTGTTCTCCCTTCTTTACAGGGCATCCTACCAGCTTCTTCCCGGCAGGTCTCTTCCCAAACCATCCCAGTCCAGTCCCCACTATCAGTGAAGCATGACTTGGATCATTTCACTGCCTCCTCAGAAACTGTCAGTGTCTTCCCAGTGCTCTCTGGATTAAATACAACACGCCTCGTCCTGACATTTAGGACCAATCTACATTTCTAATCTTAACTCTTACTGATCTCCTACAGACAACCCACTTCCAGCCAAAGTAAAATTATAGCATTTTCCCAACACCTGGGCATTTCCTAGTCTGTGCCTTGGCCTTATCATTTCAATTCTGCCACCTAAAATGCTTTCTCAATTTGCTAAATTCTTACCCATTCTTCCAAAACCACCTCCTTTATAAAAGGACCAAACACACACACCACAACTTCACAAAAAATAGCTAGCTCTTGTCGCACTTTCTCTCTCCTTTGTGAAGCTCCAGTCCACTTTCACTTTCAGCATTTAATACTCTCTTTCATTAGAGTGTGATTGTCCTTTGGGCACCTGTCTTTCCTATGACATTTCTAGTTTTCTGAGGACAGAGTCTGTGCCATACTAATCTCCATATTCTCCCATAATATCTAACACAATGCTTTGCAAACAGTACACACTCAACAAACATATCTTTAATTTAAATGAAACCATGTTATTTTAGGAAGGCAATCCATGGTTTTCAGCTCATTCATTATGGTTCTGATGTACTGGATAAAACAGATGATACAATATCCCTGATATTCACAAGGGGAAGGACTGGGAACCAGATGACTCCCAAATAGTAGAACTCAGAAATGTTCATCTCCCTCTTAATTCCTCCTTCATTGCATCTCTGTCAATAGCTATGGGTTGACCAACTCTCCACGGATTAACTACCTTTTCTATCATTACTTCTTAACTTTTTCTCTTACTTAATGACCATTTTATTCAAAGGAACAAAGTTTTGAATCACTTCATGAATGTTACTATACATGTGTTGGGAGCAGGTAACCAGGAGAGATACTGGCAGCCAATGAGCCTGGCAATTTGTGTTGTGGGTTTTTTTTAATCTCCCCAAAATGACAAGTTACCATAAGTTACAGACCTTGTGCTGTTTTTCTTACAAACAGTGATCACCACAACTGTTAAATCCTTATGGCTAAGAAACTGCTATACTAAGAAGAATATTCAAATTATCTGCCACTTGCCATTGATAAAATTTAGTGCCAGCAATAAATAACTCCAGGTTTGGAATATTACACCTTTGCTGTTCCTGCCACCTCATTGGAAATCACACAGCTACAATTATAGTCAACGTGAACATTCTCAGTCACTAGAGTAAGATAAACTTTTTCTATTGACTCTTTTTTTATTTGGGTAAAATACACATAACATGAAATTCACGATTAGTGACATTTAGTACATTCACATTATCGTGCAACCATCACTACTATCTGGTACCAGATACACTGACTTTTTTTTTTTTTCTTTTCCTAATGGCTTTTTGCTAAAATAAATTAGGACTATTTTCTATAATGTAAGCACTGTTCTTTTTGCAGAATTGGATATTTTCAGTCTCTTAGACTCACCAGCTTTTGTCAATAGGACAAATAAACAGCCCAAAAGAAAGAATCACTGCTGGGTCCCTTTGTTGGTCTGTGTCGAGGTATTCTGAAAGTAATAGGTAATGGATATCCATTTGCCTTGCAAGGACCAGGCAGCAACGTGGTTTCTAGCCCCTGGCAGTATGTTTCCGGAATTATAACAAACCTGGATGAAACACAGGAGACCCAAGACCTTGGCACGTTTTCACCTAAGCCAAGTCACACCATTAAACCTCAGTTAGGAAATATCAATAACTTGGGGAAGGTGGATTGCAGTTTAGCGTATTACCAGCTGTCAGCACCTCAGGAACTAAATTGAACAGCCAGGAAACTGAGATATGAAAAGTAAAGAAAGCAATCACATGGGTCTCCTTTAATATCATCGGTGGCCTGACCACCCCCTGCCAGCCTCACGCCACTGCCCCTCCCCAGCTGAAGCAAACATAAACAGGAAAGCAGAAGTTTCATTTCAGTGTCAAAGAAACAGGGACAGAGCGATTATAAAATTCCAGAAATATAAAAGTTGATGTCTCAAAGACCGCTACTCTTTCTATGCTTATATTTTCTAACATAAACCAGATGTTTTGAGTTTTGCCAAATAACTTCTTTCGGAGAAATAATGCTTTAGTCTTTGGCGTCTTTTGGACCTTAGGTCAGTCATTCTTGCCTGCTGCTTCCTTAGCCTTCGCAGATGCTGTTTTCAAACGATTCTACACGTACATGTCCCCTAACTGGGCTAATGTGCATTTGCAGCTGTTCATCTCATCATTTAATGTTTATCATACAATAGGGTATTGGTTTTGGAAAAACTGGGATTTAATGAGAGAAATGCATTTACAGGCATATCTCAGAGATAGTTTGCAGGTTCACTTCCAGACCACCACAATAAAGCAGATATGGCAAGAACGTGAGGCTCATGAATCTGTTGGTTTCCAGTGCATATAAAAGTTACCTTTACACTACCCTATGGTCTGTCTACTAAGTGTGCAATAACATTATGTCTAAAAAAGATAATGTACATACTTTAGTTTAAAAATACTTTCTTGCTAAAAAGTGCTAACCAGGGCTTTCCTGGTGGCGCAGTGGTTGAGAGTCCGCCTGCCGATGCGGGGGACGCGGGTTCGTGCCCCGGTCCGGGAAGATCCCACATGCCGCGGAGCGGCTGGGCCCGTGAGCCATGGCCGCTGAGCCTGCGCGATCGGAGCCTGTGCTCCGCAACGGGAGACGCCACAACAGTGAGAGAGGCCGGCGAACCGCAAAAAAAAAAAAAAAAAAAAAAAGTGCTAACCATTATCTGAGCCTTCAGAGAATTGTAGTAATAACATCCAAGATCACTGATCACCATCACAAACATAATGAAAAGGTTTGAAAAAAATCGAATTATCAAAATGTGACACAGGCACGTAGTAAGCAAACACCCTTGGAAAACGGGCACCTATATAGACTTGTTCCACTCAAGGTTGCCACAAACATTCAACTTGTAAAAAGGCAATATCTGCGAAGTGCAATAAAGCGAGGTGTGCCTGTAGACAACTCTTTTGACCTAATGATATCCAATTCTTTGGGAAACATTTGGGGGAACATTATTAGCCCAATACGCTTAGCAAACTAAGATAGAAGGAATGGCCCAATATACATAAAAATGCCTGAGGTCTCTACAATGGTGGATTTCGTTGACCAACATCAAAAAAGAGGGAAGGAAAATTCTTGAATTCAAAAAGTATCCTTGAACTTGTTAGATTTACTGTTACAGTGAAAAATACAACCAGTTTCAGAATGAATTAGGTTCAATCTTTCTGAGGTTTCACTGACAGTTTGCATGCATTTCAGGCTCGTAGAAAGCCCAGCCAGTAACACAAATCAAAATGTCCATAAAAACAGATACAAGCTGAAACTAGAAATTTCCACTCTCTGACCAAGACACTACCTCTCGCCATGGTCTGGTCCCCTGCCCTGAACCGACTGCCAGAGGTGGCCGATAAACACACAAACACACACCCAGGTGTCCTAATCCAAATCAGGCCAAGTTAGCGAAAAAAATTCATCCCTTGGGCCTCATGACACAGCACAAGGGAGCAATTCTGGTGTGCGTGCCTTGGTCCCCCAGACACTTAACATAAGCCACACTGCAGAACGCAAAACAAATACACCTCCCTCCTTCCTGTACCACGCAGCTTCTTTTATCAGCTGCCTGGTGCGCCCCTTAGACAGGCAGCCCCATCGGGTAGACTGGGCACGATGCTGTCTGGGATCCATCCCGGGAAAGTCCGGATGGGGGCTGTATGGCAAACTTCCAGTCAACACTCCCCTCGGCTCCCCCCACCCGACCCCAACACTGCTTGTTAAGACAATAGGACAGCGGGGGCGGTCTGATCCCGAGTCTAGGCAGCTCAGTCTAGCGCTAGGATACAAAGGCTGCTGAAGGAGGGGCCCAGCGCCCGCGCTAGCCACTGCCTGGCAACGCCAGACGCGCAGACTCGTAGCCACCCGCCACCGCCACCCCGGGCCTCGTCACGTGGCTCCGGCGTGGTCTGGGGTCCACTGAGGCCGCCGGTGCTCTGCCCGCTGCTGCACGGAAGCGAGGACGTGCACCCTGCTCGCCGCAGAGCGGAGCTTTCCTCTCATTCCCCTCCCCTTACCGCTCCGATTTCAAACCCCGGTTGGCTGGCAAAAAGCTTTGCGAGTGTTTAATTTTGGAGGGCTTGCTGGCTTTCGGGAGCTCAGGAGTAGCTGAATGCTATTCATTCTGGGGAAAGTAGATTATCTGGTTTCTAGGCTAAGACCTGGCCCGAGGCCAGTAACACGTTTTGGTAAATATTTCAAGGACCAAATGTAAAGAATAAAACAGGAGCCCTAGCCTCAGCACAGCGCTCCGTAGCACTCCTGGGGAGACACAGTAACGGCCTGGCTGGATGAGGGTGTAAGAGAGGAAATGCACTGTTGCCAGAAGATGAAAAATGGGCCTAAATCTTAGTGCAGGGCCTCTGGCCTTCTTCCAGCGGGACGGTTAGACCTGGTATCAGGGCTGGTACGGCAGGAGTCGCTGAGATGACTCATTCTGCTGACAGAGCCACCACCCAAACAGCTGGCGAGCTGCCCTGCTCCGCCCGTCTCGTGTGCTCACCGCGACCGGGACGCATCTGGCACGAGTTCATCATCTTCTCGGGGGCGTAAATGGATGCTTAGGAGGCAGATAATTTCGCAGGCATATATGTGTGTATTATCATGCAGATACGACAATTATTTCGTAATAGAAATGGAACCTGGGCCGTCTCTGCCTGACTTTTGATCCTGCCAGCGCTGCAGAAAAAAACGCTCGCTGATATGTTCCATAGTCAGGAAATGGAAGCACAGAAGGAGAGCGAGATTACAGGCCACTCTGTGCATTCGCTAACACGTGCTGTGATTTTAGCCCTTTCTTGTGGATATCTCATTTTACAGGGAGGGGGAAAAGGCAAATGGGAGACAAAGAGGCCACCGCCCAGCATGCACGCATTTTCCATCCCAGTGAGTAACTAGAAAATAGAACAGAGTCATATAAATAAGGCAAGAGCGTATCAACAGGCCAGATGCTGTAAAATGGTGCAAAAAAGAGAGAGAGAGAGAGGTGGAGGAAGAGAGAGAGAACAAATAAATGAAAGAAATGTATAAAACTGACTTTTCCTTATGATAACTTTCTTGTGAGTCAGATCAGCGTACCCCACTTTGTTTCATTTCATGTTGAGTATATAGATAGATAGATGTCCATAGAGAGAAATGATTTTCTACGATAGATTTTAAACTCAGTGAGGGCCAGACATGGTCCTCTTCCTTGTTTAATTCCATAGCCTCAAACTCTTGGTAGAAAACCTAATATTAAACATTTTTCTTATCTAATTTGGCAGGAATTGGAAGATTTAGGGAAAGAAGGAAGTTAAATAGGATATGAGGTCAGGTTTAACAAAGCTTGAATTGACTGAGCTGTAAAAAGAGGGAGGAGAAGGAAGCATCGTTGTCCAAGCCACTGAGTCCGCCATACTCCATCTGTAATCAAGGCGGCAATGGTTAGTCAGTGGCCCAGGACATCCTGGGTGTTTTCTAAGAAGAGCATGTGTGAAGAGGGGAGCAAGGATATTTGAGGGAAACTAGTACCCAACCAATCATTGATATTTATGGGCCATCATAAATTAGGTGTTTATCACTTGGGAGATACTTTTGTTTGCATCATACTTAGAGTAGTTTCAATCATAGTTTAAGGTTAGAAAGATGTGACCAATGCAAAATGTTATTTCATTTTAATTTGGATCTATTTCATGCATCTAAGGAATGTGATGGTCCTGTTAGCTCAGCTCCCCCTCTTTCAGCCTCTACAGGGGTCACACCTGGCCAACACTGGAGGGTGCTTATGTATCTTGATCCAGATAAAGTTAGGGGTGCTTGACTGATCTGTCATAATTCTTTCAAACTGTTGGTCCTGTTTTGGATCAATTCACTGCCCTTTCAGCTGTAGAGAAAGGAACACCCTCTGGGGAGAATGATCTCCACACACCTCTTTCATTTGCCAGGGGCTGCTATGTGAAAACAGCCACCTGCCGCCATCTGGCATCAATCCATCAATCCACGCCATGCTGCTTGAGCAGTTGGTGGTGCCTCCCATTCCTTAACTACTTGAGAATCCTTCCCCACAAGCTGGGCCATTGATTAAGTGCTCACTTTGGAAGAGGTGTAAGTAAGGACTACAGCATGATCATAGAAACCACGTGTGCCCACTTGAACAAGAGGAAAAAGACATAAAAGAGCATTTTTAAAGGGAGGATATGATTTTCTGTTTCAAAAGTGGGCCCCCCCTGCCCCTGATTCTCGATCAAACAGCCCGCTAGGAGCTCTCTTTGTTGAGCCAAGCTGGGAATAATAGTTCCTTTCTCTGAACTCCCAGTATTTATTCATTTAACATTTGATAAATGCCTACTAATTGCCAGGCACTTTAAATGCATATTTGTTTTTACAAACAAACCTACAAGGCAACAATTATTATCCACCCCACCTCCACTGCCACCACAAATATAATAAATATAAAAATCAGATGAAAGGAATGCAACTCAGAGGAAATGCTAAAAACTAATATAAAATTATCAATAAAAAGATAGCCAAGGGCTTCCCTGGTGGCACAGTGGTTGAGAGTCCATCTGCCTATGCAGGGGATGCGGGTTCGTGCCCTGGTCCGGGAAGATCCCACGTGCTGCGGAGCGGCTGGGCCCGTGAGCCATGGCCACTGAGCCTGCGCGTCCAGAGCCTGTGCTCCGCAACGGGAGAGGCCACAACAGTGAGAGAGCCGCATACCGCAAAAAAAAAAAGATAGCCAAATACCAAAATATATTATTATTAATATATTATCAAATATTATATTATCAATATAATATTATCAATAAAAACATATTATCAATATAATCTCATCAGTTAAAAATGATAGCCAAAATACCAAAAATATATAGACTTCCATAAAGGAAAACCTTATCATTTCACTTTGTAGTTTATTATTCCTTTTCACTGAGCTTGATTTTCCTAGAGGTTTCAGAGATTTGACCTAAAGACAATAGCTGAACAGTTCTCTTTGGAAGATAAAATGTTTATTAGCAAACATATACTTATGGTGCATGGTATTATTTTATTTTATGCTAAGATGTGAGCTGAGAAATGTGATTTTATTGATTGCAGGAGCACCATATTCAAAACCCCTTTGGTGCTATATATGGGAAGCAATGGATGGACCATGGACCCGTTAGCTGTGTTTAAATCTCCATTCTAAACTTTAATACTCTAAATCAAGTTTTTGCTAATGTAACTTGCCACAATTTTGGATGTGTCTTTCTGGTTTTTTCTCTTTTTTTAAGTGATTAGATAACCTGACTACACTAAGTACGGTTTATTTTATAGGTATGTTTATAAGAGCACTACCATACCAAATATTCAGTCAACGTGGGTCATTAAAATATATAACCTCTGCAAATTAAAACATAATCATCAAAACATCTTAAACCAAAAGAAATAGTAGAGGCACTTGAGAAACTATCAAAGAAATACTTTTCATTTAGTATTATCCATTAGGGACATAGGTCTGGAATTCATCCCCACAGTTGAGAGTTGCAGTCATGGGAGTGGGTAAGATTACCAAAGGAGACATTCATGAAGGAGGGAGGCAGTCCTTAAAGGATAGAATCTTAATGGAAGTATCTCCAGCTGGGCATTGAGGGCAGTGGGCAAAACTGAGGAAACCAAAGAACAAGGCAGGGAAGTAAGAGGTGATTGGGGGTGTGCAGTCAGTGCAACAGCAGGTGGGGGGCATCTGTCGCTCTGGGCTTTGGAGTTTTGGAGACTGGAGAGAAGCCAGTGTCATTACTGGCACCTGAGTGAGCCCAACACCTGGACACCTGGACAACTCCCCTGATGGGTTTACATGTCCTCATAGGGGCTCTCTTTCAACAGGCTGAAAGAGGACATGATATTGGCATGATGGCTTTTCCATGAAGTTAAACACAAACACTGACACTGTAGAACCCACACCCTTTCTTAAAGACGTGTCAGTATACCTTGAAGGTGGACTTTCAAAATAAACTTTTATGTACATATACACAATAACTATATAATATACATTTATGCATGATATATGATAATTATATATACACATATATAAAGGAAAATGCCTTATTAAGTAATATTCCAGGGCCAAAGCAGAACTCAAGAAAGTGACACAAAGATATGTGAGTGAGTCGTCAAAGGGCAGGTGAAATTCAGTGTGTGACACTGCTAAATACTGTCCCCAAAGGTATCCACATTCTAACCCCTGGAATCTGTGAATATTTATCTTATATGCCCAAACGGATGCTCCAGCTGTGATTAAATTAAGGATCTCGAAATGGGGGGGGGGATTAAATATATTTTTAAAAGTGGGGGGACTTCCCAGTTGTGTCCAGTGGTTGAGGTTCCGCAATTCCAATGCAGGGGGTGCGGGTTCGATCCCTGGTCAGGGAAGTAAGATCCCTCATGCCACACAGGGTGGCCAAAAAAATATTTAAAAAAATAAAAGAAAGCAAAATAAATAGGGGGATTATCCCGGGTTATCTGGTGGACGCTAAATGTAATCACACTCTAAGAGGGAGGCAGAGGAAGTAAGAGATATGACTAGGGAGGCAAGAGGGCTGGGTGATGCGGGGAAGGGGCCAAAAGCCCAGGAATGCAGGTGGCCCCCAGCAGCTAGAAAAGTCAAGGAAATGGATTCGCCCAGAGAGCCTCCAGGAGGAACCGGCCCTGCTGACACCTTGACTTTAGCCCAGTAAGCCTGTTTCCAGACTCCTGGCCTCCAGACCTGTGAGAAAATAAATTTGTGTTCTATTAAGTCAAGTTTGTGATAATTTGTTCTAGTGGCAACAGGACACTAACACAGAGGCACTTCGGAAAAATATCTTCATTTAGAGCACAACATGTGGGTGCATGCTTTTCTCTGAAGAAAACAAACAAACACGACAACCTCTTTAAAGGATGCTCCTTGAGGGGAAGCCTTTCTCTTTTTTACTGCCACCTTCACTGCAGAGGGCCAGGCTTGCAGAATCTGCTTCACACTTACTTGGTCCCAGGTCAGCAGGGGGATCTGGGTTCTGGCGGGAGGGGGGCAGGGGGGCTGGGAAGAAAGGTTTGAAAGAGGCCTGATGAAGGTGAGAGAGAAGCGAGGATTGGTGATGCCACCCAGCGTAGGTCAAAGAGGTTGGGCCCCAGCAAGAGGCCATTTTTGTTTGGGACTCAGGCTTCTGAACTTGAGCAAATTTTAAGGTCAGCAAGTATTGGGGTGGAGGATGGGAACAACCAAAAATTCTTGAAGACTTGGGAAAATGTGCTGCTTCATCTTAACATTGTTATTAAATGCTCGTTGTCCTCAGGAATAGTATTGACAATAAAACAAAAAGAAGGATTTTAGAAAAATCAAGCTATAATTCTTCTTGGATTAATACCTACATCCCAGTAAGCAAACCTCAACAATGATCAGCTAAAGCTCTCAAAGACCTAGCGAATGAAACTAAAATGATAAGGGTAACATGCATAAGGAATGCACACAAAATATGCCAGGGGATAAAGCCACCCACAGAAAGCTCAGAGAGCTAGGACAGGGAGGTTCTGCTCAGAGCCCCATGGACACGGCCTTCAAGGGTCAGGCCGAACAAGAGGCATCCACGGAGGAAAAAGGAACCACTCCAGCGCTGTGAGGGAAACGGGGAGCGTACGGGGAAGTCTGAAAACAAGCAGGGTGGACGCTGTCAAAAGCCAGATGTAAAGACTGAACAAAGATCAGTGGCAACGAGGAGGTCCCAGTGACCCTGATTTTCTAGGGGTGCTGGGAGCAGAGCCAGGGAGCGGCGGGGAGGATGTGGAGGTGCGTGAGAGGCGCTTGAGATGAAGCCTGGTGACTGAGTCAGGAAGTCCGCTGTAAGGTGCACCCGGAGAACTGTTACTATTAATAATTATTCACGTATGCAAATGACTTACTTTCAAAGGGAGGGAGGGAGGGAAGGAAGGAAGGGAGGCGAAAAGTAGAGAGGATTTAATATCACCCTTAGTTACTCATATTCTGATATGATTCCTGGAAATAGTGAGTTGGAGCTAGTGCGCTGGGAATTATTGCCTGTGACCCTGCATTTTAAAAGATCCCATGTGACTGCGCTGCGGAAGAGACAAAATGGAAATGCAGGGCAGGTTAGGAGGCCGCTGCAGGAATCCAGGAAGGCGGTGAGAGCGCAGCCTCTTCACAGGCAGAGGGGGCATCATCGTGGAAATGGACCTAAAGATTGGAGAGAGCCTCCTGGGACGGGAAGGGATGAGAGATGAACCCAGGAGGGCGGGGGTAGGACACGGCCCCCGGGAGAGGCTTACACGGCCCGGAGGAAGCCACCTTACCTTTGCCCGCTGGAGAGCAGGCTGGGAGGACGGACGTGGGTGTAGGTAAATTGTAGGTGGAGGGTGGGAAGTTACCAGAAAGCACACGCATGCCCTCAATTTTCTCAATGACTCATGAGGTGAAGTTGTCTGCTGAGAGCAGGGGGCGGAGGAACTGAGAGTGAGCGCTGAGGTCTATAAATAGTCTTCTAACTAATTAGACTGCGGAGGGAGACTGTGGGTCTGTCTGGGTGCATTCGAGGCCTGATGGTGACCCCTTACTGGGGACCACAAACCCAGCTCTGCGCCCACTGCTGCGTGTGCCAGACGTGCAGTTAACATACCCAGCTCGTGGAGCTTTGCAGCCGCAGGATCTCGGCCATATTTAAACAGCATTGAGGCCTGGAAGAAGCTATTGATTTCAAAGTGGGAGCTTTTTAGAAAATGGTTTGGATTATTGTGAGTTTTTTGTTTGTGCTTTCAAAACATATGGCTTGATACTAACTGAAATAGGGTGGCCTTCGGAAAGTTTCTTAACTTCTCTGTGCTTCCTTTGCCTCTTTTGGAAAAAGTAAACAAGCTAATTAATCCTCATAGGATTCTTATGACAATTAAATAAAATGATATATGTAAAACACTGAAAAAAGTTTCTGTTTATAAAAATTAAAGTGCTCAATAAATGATAATTATTTTTGTCAAAAAATGTGACTTGTACATATATATCCATACCTTGAATGTATATATATTTATATGTTCGGTGAAAGTATACATATACAATGCGTTGTAGCATTAATATATGTGTGTATATGTATGTAGGTATGCACATAGATGTGTATTACATATGTGTGTATGCGTGTATAAACACATATATATATATATAATTATAGCAACCATTTATTCAATATGCATTTGTTGAGCACATTCTACGTGCCGAGAACTACGCTAGCTTCCGAAGAGACAATAATGAACAAAAATGGCAGATGAGGCATCTGCCATTATGGGGTGAATAGTCTGATGGTTACTACAAGAAGAGGGTCAAATTGATGTAAAATGATGATGTGCTCAGTGCTGTAAAGAGCTCTACTGAGTGCACTGAAGAGGTAAATCAGCACAGGTGAGGTGGTTCCACCCCACCTGAGGTCACAGGCTGACGGGTCCTTGTTGTTCTGCCCGACTACATGACGATTCCTTAGAAAGCTGTGGATCACTGCCTACACCTCTCTGTTTGTGGAACCTGACTCCTGACCACCGTGCACATAGCAGGCGCTCAGTGTGTGTTTGCTGGCTAACCTGATGCCGTGGGAGATTCACCAGCAGTTTTAGTCATGACAGCCATCTGGGGCGCCCACTGCCTTTCTTTGTAAGAAACCACAGTTGGGACATCTTGGTGGTAACGGAACATCGCCGTTGTCTGGCTGATTTGGCAGGAACAGCTCACCCCAGACACGGCGTGAACTCTCAGCCCTAAAACGCAGCGTCGTTGACGCTTTTCCTTTTAAAAAAGCACAAATCACAGTGTTCTTTGTGCTAACGTACATCGAGGACCTATATGTGTATTTCCTCTTGTTTTTCAGCACAATTTCCATTGATCCAGCAGGTCGTCGGGAAAGTGGGGGAATGATTGTTCAACGGGTACAGAGTTTCCCTTCGGGATAATGAAAATTTTCTAGAAATGGACAGTGGAGATGGTTGTACAATGCTGTGAACGTACTTAATGCCACTGAATTATACAGTTAAAATGGGTAAAATGGTAAGTTTTGTTATGTTTATTTTACACAATAAAAAAATCCCCCCCCAAAAAAAAAAAAAAAAAAGATTTAAGCTTGGGAATTTAGAAAATAGAAAAACAAACAAACAAAAAAACTAGGTACGCGGGCCTCTCACTGTTGTGGCCTCTCCCGCTGCGGAGCACAGGCTCCGGACGCGCAGGCTCAGCGGCCATGGCTCACGGGCCCAGCCGCTCTGCGGCATGTGGGATCTTCCCGGACCGGAGCACGAACCCGTGTCCCCTGCATCGGCAGGAGGACTCTCAACCACTGCCCCACCAGGTAAGCCCTGTCACCTTTTTCTTAAAGTCCTTCAACAGTTCCCCATTCTCTCCTGACCAGATCCCAACCAGGCCCTTCATGGACTGGGTCCCACTTGGCTGCTCCTATGTCTGTCCTTCCTGAACCCCAGGCTCCACCCAGGGCAGATAGCTTGCGTTTCCCCCATCATGCATCTGTGTTTTGCCTGCATGGGTTCTGATCTCTGGGATGCTCTTCTCAACCCCCACCTTCTAGCTGGAAAGCATTATGCACCTCAGCTTAGCCTCCTCTAGGGAACTTTTCCCAACACCCATTTGAAATCTTTCAGCCCACGCCAGAGAAATGACTGCTTTCTCCCTCTCTCTCTTTCTCTCTCTCTCTCTCTCTCTCTCCCACTTTCCCTTGTGTAGCTCTTTATCACAGCAAACACAACATTAAATGCACTTGTTTATTTATAGGTCTGTCTTCCTGTGCCCTACCTTGGTGGCAGCGGGGGCAAAATCTTTGTTTTATTTGCATACTATGGTTTTAAAATCTTTGGCTCCAACGGTGTGACCTTGGGCAAGACATTTAAGCTCTTCTAGATATGTTTCATCTTCCATACAATTTGAATAATAATAATAGTCTCTATGTCATACAGTAGTTACGAAGCGTAAATGAAATAATGCATGTGACGTGCTTAGAGAGGGTCTGATGCACAGTCAACGATAAAGTGTTTGAAGAAAGGAGGTTCATAACCAATAACAATTGTTCAGTGGCTAAAAGGATGAATATTTAACGTTGAGAGTTGACAAGAAGAATGAACAACCTAATTCCAGATGTTTATTGAGAAAGACGTATGAGGAAGCTGAATGACTGGAAGAAAAAGAGCATCATAGGAGAATATCTTTTGGTGTGTGTATCATAATAGAGTCAAAATACTTCCAACAACCTCCCACGTGTCTGCCATAAACTCATCTACTCCCTCCAGAACCAGCCTGATCAGGCTACAGAGGTCCTTCATAAGTAAAATATCAGAGTCTTCTTAGAAAACAAAAACTCAAGGAAACCGATAAGAAAGGCTCATTGCCATAGTCTTCAATACCAAACCAGTGGAGGCTCTTCATGCTTTAAAGAATATAAGGCAGTCCTGCTGTAGACGTTGAGGAATTTTTGAGTGTTTTCTATACTGACCCACTTGCATCAGAATTTTGGCAAACTAGCCTGACTCCTGGCATTTAAATCAGTAAGTAACCTTTTCTCCGATCAGCTTGGCTTTGGGTGTAAATTCTTATTTTACGTAAGCAGATGCTGGCTATTGTCAAGGTATGGAGCTGGCTTATGCAGTGGACACAAAACATTAGGTGACGCTTATGCCCCGTTTCTTATAAGGCAACACACACTGCAGGGAACAGTGCCGGAGTCCTCCTGGTGACGGTACCCGATTTCCATGCAGTCCCATTAAAGCGGACTCCACACCGAGCCCCAGGAGTGGAGCTTGTGACCAAGGCCTAAGCCGTCAGCATATCTCACTTCCCCACCCTTTGATCTTCGTGCATCATATGTGACCGAGTCAGAGTCAATGAAATGCAATGTCATTTTCACTGCACCTTCTGGGGAAGAGACTCTCACTCATAACCTTTGACCTAAAACATAAGAGAATGAGTGGGTTAGCAGGGACCTTTCTGGTACCCATAAAACCCAAGGCTAAAGTCAACGCAGTGGAAGGCAGAACAAAGGAATAAAGTTTTTAAAAGTTGGCAGGTGCCAATGGTAAGCCTGAGCCCTGAATTGAGTCCTGTCTGTAGTTAGCATCCTCTTTCACCTTTTGAGTCAATAAATTCCCTTTTGGACTAAGCCAGTTTGGGTTGGGCTTTTCTGTAACCGCAACTAAATAATCCCAACTGGCCTTCATCAAAGCCACTCTTCCCAAACGGGAGCTCCACGCTCTGATTCTATCCAAAAGATAACTGGTGTCTCTAGAGGACCCACCTGTGAATAGAATCAGGGCACATTCAAGAGGGTAAGTGTCTGGGTAAGAAAATCTCTCCTTTGGGGATACCTGAGGTTCACATTTCTGTGTGGGCCAAGAAACTCCTATAAATTTCACCTGTTGACACATTTTCTTTGCAGGCACTTTGCTACTTCAGGGGGAGGAGCCGGAAACAGAGGTGGAGAAGGGAAAGCTTGAGGCAAAATGTGAATTATTGTGCAGGAAGCAATATAGCTGATGGCCTTTTAGCAGAGGGCTGGCGTGTGGGTACATGCCGTGTGAATTCATGGTGGAGGAACTAATCAGGCAATGTTATCTGATCTGGAACAACAAGAAAAAGAAAGGGTCTCTTTCACTTTCCCCTGCTGTGGTATGTCTGAAAGCCCTTATCAGTGTGATAGGGCTTGGAAGCACCCAACCAGAAAACCTTGACTTGGGATTGTGCTAAAGTGGGGACCTGGGATCTGGGTTGTTTTCCAAGGACCAACCATCATTTCATTTCCAGAATGAATCTGGATTTTTGTTCTGTGAAAACAGGGCAGGTTCTGGATTGAAAACAAAAGTCAGACGTGCTGATGCTTGAATATAAAGAACTACGGAGTTTCATAAGTTCTTCTGAGTCATAGAGGCTAGTCTCCAGCCTGGGGCTGAGGAGGCAGTGGGAGCAGACCCAGAGTCTGTGAGGTTATTTCTCCCATGAAAAGCAAAAGCCCGAAGCAGTACTCTGAATAATCTAAGTGCAAAGCTGCTCCCATGGACGGCAACAGAGCTTTCAGGAGGGGCCCTGGCTTTTGGGTACCAGGATGGGTTTCAAATTTCTTCCATCCCCCACTGTCTCCATGGTGACAGAGAAGTTAGTTATCCTCTCTGAATCTATTTCCTCATCTGTAAACATCAGTTAGGTTCTTGAGAGAAGTAAGTGGTTGAATTACATCAAGAGTGTATGGCCCATGGTAAGAACCCAAATAAATGGCAACAACACGATGTCAGTTACCCTGGGGAGGCTTGGATCAAATAAGGGCTGCAGGTACTGAGACATGAATACCTTCTTCTCATTTGTCAGGCAGAGGGGGCAAAGTTCAGTTTCATCTTAATGTGATTTTCTGCAGAATATCAAGAGAAAAACACCAATTTGCCACAAAATTTCTGCATTTTCCTGGCTTCTTCGAAGCTCAGCAAAATCTTGTCCCTAAACCGCTGAACAGCTCTATAATTCCAGACTGGCTAGAGACAAAACTAAGTCAAAAGACTTTCATTGGACCATCAGTTTCTCAAGTATTCTCAAGTATAAGAATTGGGTTTTATTCCTCTTTTTAGGCCAGATACATAGCACGGCACCTTACGGGTTGTTCAAGACATTTTTATTCTCTCATCTAAGAAAATGAATTCATTTTCAGATCAGCCAACCTAAACTTCTGTTGGAATGTGCTCAAAAAAGCAAGGAAGGATGGAAGGGAGGGAGGAAGGAAGACTCTCTTGGTGTATTAGTTAGGGTAAGAGCGAAGCTTCTAAGGGCTGATAAAGAACCCCCAAATTTCAGTGTTTTAAAAGCAGATCGGATGAATGGATAAAGAAGATGTGGCACATATATACAATGGAATATTACTCAGCCAAAAAAAGAAACAAAATGGAGTGTAGTGAGGTGGATGGACCCAGAGTCTGTCCTACAGAGTGAAGGAAGTCAGAAAGAGAAAGACAAATACCATATGCTAACACATATATATGGAACCTAAGAAAAAAAGAAATGTCATGAAGAACCTAGGGGCAAGAAGGGAATAAAGACACAGACCTACTAGAGCATGGACTTGAGGATATGGGGAAGGGGAGGGGTAAGCTGTGATAAAGTGAAAGAGTGGCATGGACATATGTACACTACCAGACGTAAAATAGCTAGTGGGAAGCAGCCGCATAGCACAGGGAGATCAGCTCGGTGCTTTGTGACCACCTAGAGGGGTGGGATAGGGAGGGAGACGCAAGAGGGAGGGGATGTGGGAACATATGTATATGTATAACTGATTCACTTTGTTATAAAGCAGAAACTAACACACCATTGTAAAGCAATTATACTCCAATAAAGATGAAAAAAAAAAAAAAGCAGATAGGGAGCAGCGCAGCGACGGCAGCGGCAGCGGCGGTGGCGGTTGCTATTCGGAGCCGTTGAGACACCTCTGTGGCAGCTGGTGGTGCCGGTGGCTTGCCCACGTGGACGCGGGCAGAGGCGGCCGGCCCGCCACTGCAGCCTCAGCACCCGCAGCCCCGGCAGGTAGATGAAGTTCCTGATGGAGCTGTAAACCCACCCACAAACTACCCATTTTCTTTTTTGGAACTCACGAGACTGCTTTTTTAGGCCCAAAGGACATATTTCCTTACTCAGAAAATATGGAAAAGTACGGCAAACCAAATAAACGGAAAGGCTTTAATGAAGGTTTCTGGGAGATAGATAACAATCCGAAGGTGAGATTTTCAAGTCAACAGGCATCAACTAAACAATCCAATGCGTCATCTGATGTTGAAGTTGAAGATAAAGAAACGATTGTTTCAAAGGAAGACACTGACCATGAAGAAAAAGCCAGCAGCGAGGATGTGACTAAAGCAGTTGACGTAACCACTCCAACAGCCGCCAGAAGAGGGAGGAAGAGAATGGCAGAAAAACAAGTAGAAACCGAGGATGCAAGAGTAGTGACTACAGCAACAGCATCTGTTAATCTAAAAGCGAGTCCTCGGGCTTCCCTGGTGGCGCAGTGGTTGAGAGTCCGCCTGCCGATGCAGGGGAGGCGGGTTCATGCCCCGGTCCGGGAAGATCCCACATGCCGCGGAGCGGCTGGGCCCGTGACGCATGGCCGCTGAGCCTGTGCGTCCGGAGCCTGTGCTCCGCAACGGGAGAGGCCACGGCAGTGAGAGGCCCGCGTACCGCAAAAAATAATAATAATAAAAATAAAAGTGAGTCCTCAAAGAGGACGACCTGCAGCTACAGAAGTCAAGATTCCAAAACCAAGAGGCAGACCCAAAGTGGGAAAACAGCCCTGTCCTCCAGCGAGTGACATGGTAGCTGAAGAAGGCAAAAGTAAGAAAAAGGGGCGCAAGGAAAAGCAGCCTAAAAAGCAGCTTAAAAAGGATGAAGAGGGCCACAAGGAAGAAGATAAGCCAAGAAAAGAGCCAGATGAAAAAGAGGGGGAGGCTTCCCCAGTGGCACGGTGGTTGAGAGTCTGCCTGCTGATGCATGGGACATGGGTTCGTGCCTCGGTCCAGGAAGATTCCACATGCCGCGGAGCGGCTGGGCCCGTGAGCCATGGCCGCTGACCCTACGCGTCCGGAGCCTGTGCTCCACAACGGGAGAGGCCACGGCAGTGAGAGGCCTGCGTGACGCAAAAAAAAAAAAAAAAAAA
>RJWK010027655.1:0-26300 GCA_004363435.1 Platanista minor
AAAATAGATAGCTAGTGGGAAGCAGCCACATAGCACAGGGAGATCAGCTCGGTGCTTTGTGATCACCTGGATGGGTGGGATAGGGAGGGTGGGAGGGAGGGAGACACAAGAGGGAGGAGATATGGGAACATATGTATATGTATAATTGATTCACTTTGTTATAAAGCAGAAACTAACACCATTGTAAAGCAATTATACTCCAATAAAGATGTTAAAATATAAAAAAATAAAAAAATAAAAGCAATTATTTTAGATAGCCTTTGGTAAAGTTTCTCTTTTTATTAGCATAACTCTTTAAGAACTTTGGTCAGTCTTTCAATAATCTCTTAAGGTAAATATTTCTGAAAATTCCTCTTGCAGAATATGCAAACCAAATTAGTTACGGTAGCAAAGGCAAGAGGGGTGAAAAACAAAATTTAACATTCTTGGGATCAGCTATGTTCCTGGATACATTCAAACTCCAAAACATGAAGAACTGTATATAGGAGAACACGTGAAATACAGCGTTGTGGAATATTGTAATATAAGTAATAAAAATAATAATAGTAATGTCCCTGAGCTAAAAGATTAGCAAGTTACTGGATGCTAATGGACTAGTATATCTGGATTTACAATCCTACTTGAAGAACAGAAAATGAAAAACTATTTGATAACGTTAGCCTAAAGGTGCAGAGCGGATGCTGAAGATGGTGAGATTTCTTGTTTGGAATAGTTTATTTCAAACCATACGAACCTCACATGATGGACCATCAGCAAATGTTGGAAGGAAAACACAGTAGCTCCACAGAAAACCTCTATTTCAAACACAAGGAAGCAACTTCAAAGGGACTTAAAACAACCCACTGCAACAAGAAGAAAGTTCAGAAAAGAATGAAAGATTTAAGGATTAAAATGGAAAATAAAACAGAGCTGCAAAAGAAATCTAAGCAATGAGGGACTAATGAAAAAACTATGATTTAGCTAGTTGACTGTTGCTTCAAATTTTGTACTTGAACCAATATTTATATGAATATGCCTGCTCAACATTTATTATGTAAAGAAAAAATCAACACCCTTGAAATATACACACTATGGAAATCAGATATTTAAGACCACAAGAAAACATTTCCGGAAGATTTTAAATTACAAGACAATAAAGTCACTCTATGTAGAAAGCTACTGAGATGTCAGAAGTTTCTGCAATATTAATAAGAGAAATATGGAATAAAGCATTCCTTCCATGAACCTGAACATTTTGTTTCATCTGCACTGCCAATGTTACAATTATTTCTCTCCTCGCCTATTATAATAGTTTCCTGTGATGAGATTCCCTGTTCTATCTTACCCCTATGACAGATTCTCCAAATAGCAATGAGCATAATTTACTTAAAATGTAAATATTATCATGGCTTCCAATTGCTCTTAGAATAAAAATTGACCTCCCTCCCATGAGCATCAAGTCCTGTAGGCTAGGACTCAGCTGATCACTCTGGCCCCTCTCTCTCTAGGAGGCAGTCCACTGGCCTCCATTCGGTTCCCCAGAAGACAATCTACTCCCCATGCAGAGCTTTGCAACATGGCCTGGACGCTGCTGCTCCTACCTGTTTCACAACTGGCTCCTTTTGGTTCTCAGCTTCAACGTTAAGACAGACAGGACTTCTCTGATCACCCCATTCTAGGTATCCCTTTCTTATTGTGTATCACAGTGTCCCGCTCACTACGTTCATAGCACTTCCTTGAATTTGCAGTGACATAGTTGTGGATTTCCTATCGTCTATCTCCCAGCCCACATGACCACGGACTTCCCGGAGGAGGAGCCGTGCTGGTTTCTCTCAACCTCGAGCCCCAGCACCCAGCAGAGCGGCCACGCTGTAAATATTTATGCAATGGATGGACAAATGAATGGATGAGTGACAGAGGACACACTCTAACAGATTTATTACACATTAGGGTAATGAGTAAAACAGGATTGATAAATATGTTTTAGGTTTGGGGAGTTACAATGAGGAAATATGAAAAAGATGATTGGTCAATTGTTGTTTTAATGACAGAGGTATAAATGAATAATCACTGAATCAAGATGAAGGTGGACAATGTAGTTCATCTAAGGGGCTTGATGAGCTGCAAAGGGAAGCAAAGATAAAGAAGAGCTTTGACTCTCAAAAAACTTATTCTCTAACTGAAGAGACCAGAGGGCACATTTAGGAAACGAAGGAACGTGAGGCCCCTTTTTTTTTTTCTTTCTGCAAACATTTTACTGAACGATTCCAGTGTGGTGTGAGGTTGGAGGGACCGGCCCAGGCTGTCAACGTGGGATCAGTGTGTGCAGCACAGGCTCTAGAGTGGCAGTGATTCCAAAGAAAGATGGCTTATTACTGGGGTGGGGCAGGCCAGGAAAACCTCATGGGAGAGTTGGGTTTTGTGCTGGGCTTCAAAGAAAAGCCCAAGATTTGGCTGGGCAGAGGACAAGGAATGATATTAGAATCAGAGAAGAGGTTTTGGCTGATGTTTATGGAAAACTTAATTGGAACCACATTTGTTCTGGTTCTAAGAAAGCAGACAGTTATGTAAGATAAAAAGGAAAAGGGGGAATATCTAGGAAAAGCAATTACAAAAACATCAGACGTAAAAGGCCCAAGGCGATTACATATAAAATGTGACTTTTAATTTTTAAGAAAAGCCATTTAAGAGAGTAAAAACCACTCGAAGGACTTCTTCTTTAGGAGAACAGAAAGACAAATTTAGATCTAAGACAGAAAAATGAAAAATAACTAGGAAAGGGCTTCCCTGGTGGCGCAGTGGTTGAGAGTCCACCTGCCGATGCAGGGCACATGGGTTCGTGCCCCGGTCCAGGAAGATCCCACATGCCGCGGAGCAGCTGGGCCCGCGAGCCATGGCCGCTGAGCCTGCGCGTCCGGAGCCTGTGCTCCGCAATGGGAGAGCCCACAACTGTGAGAGGCCTGCGTACTGCAAAAAAAAAAAAAAAAAAAAAAAAACTAGGAAATAGTCAGAGGAATGTTAAATCAACTTTTCCCCAGTTCAGCCTAAATAGAGAGAAGGTGGAAGAGATGAAAATTATTTAAAGTAGATGAATTATATGAGCAAAAAAAACTGGCTATTAACAATGGAAATTTAGAGGTTTAGTCAGAAGGTTCTGCGATTTCCTTTGGGCATTCATTTATCTAACCTGTACTAATTGAGACCAACCATGTACCAGGCACTGCTCAAGACCTTATATTCTGGTGAGAAAAACAAATAGAAAGATAGGTAAATATATATCATTAGCTAGTGCTACATGCTACTGAAGCAGATAAAGGGCAGAGAATAATGGGGGTCACCTTAAATAGTGTAGTTAGGGAGACCTAAATGACCAGAGGGCATGAGCCATATTCAAGCCGGGAGGAAGGGTTCCAGCAGGTGCAAATGCCCAAGGAGCAAGTTGTGTCCAGAGGTGAATGGCACCCCTTGCAGGACAATTCTCAAGTAATTGGTGTGTTTTAAGAACAACAAGCTACCAGCAAAGAGTAGCAAGAAATTATGCTGGAGAGGCAACCAGGGATGTGTGGGCCCTGGACCACATTTTTGATGACAGATCACCAAGGTTTGAGAGACAGGGAGTGAACACATGGGCTTTCCATCTGAGAAGGATCACTTTGGCTATTGTGTGGAGAATAGACTGCAGGAGACAAGAATGAATCAGAAAGAGAAGCCCGGAAGCTTCCAAGGAGTCCAGACAGAACTGGAACCTGGAAGAACCCAAGAGGCTGGGAATCTTGGGCAAATGATGTAACCATTCTCTCTGACATGAAAAACAGGAAAATTTCCCTGTAAGAGAGTCAGAGGATTGACTTCCACACATGAGAAGGATCTTGATGTCTCAACTCATGAAAATTCTAAGTCTGGAGAAAAATTAAAAAAAAAAAAAAAAGATAAGAACTAAGAAATGGGACGTGCGAGGGAGACACAGGTCCTGAATACCTACCATATATTACCCAGCAAGTCCATGAGACAGGCATTATGTTTTACATAGTATGAAACTGAGACCCAGAAAGGTTAAGCAACTTGACCAAAGCCATCTGGTAATTGACAGAAGTGAAATTCAACACAAGTCTGTCCCTCTCCAAGGACTTAACTCGGTTTCCTCATCTGCTTTTTTTTTTTTTTAAATAACACTCATTTTCATGAATTTTAAATGGACTGATGTGTAGAAACGCCTAGTTTCCACTTCCACACAAAGAAAATCAAAGGGGTGCTACGCCCTGTTGCTCGGTTTGCCAATGTCGAGACCATATCAGGCACAGGGCCATTATCCCCTTTCTTGTGGATGTCAAGGCTTCTGTTGGCAAAAAAGCCTTTACAGAAACTTTCTTGGGCTGCTCTGAGTAATTAATCCCTGAGGGAACTCTGTAACTTTGCTCTTCAAGCAAGTGGCTCTCAACACTGGCTGCACTGAAACCACCTGGAGAGTTTTTAAAAATTCAGTGCCTGGTTCCCACCTCTGGAGCTACTAACTTAATTGGCCTGAGGTGTGGCCTGCCGTCAGGATTTTTTAAGGAGGATCCACCTTTCCTTTACACAGTTTTTTTCTCTGCTGGTAGCCACAGTGTTTCTTTCTATTTGGTCCTGAGGAGGGAAAGGCATACACCATTACGACGTTTCATAACTATCTTTTTCTCCCAACCAAGACAGATTTAATCTTTGCATGTGGTGTGATAGCACTCTACTGCTATAGTATTTATTTACTACTTTTAACCCCTCAAATTCCATTATCATTTGTTTTGACAGCTGTGCACCAATTTTCCTCTTTTCTTAAAGCAACATGCCTCTTTCCTCAGTCCTTATACTTCGGATGAAATGGACCCCAAATGCCAGCTCCAAGGGTGACTTTGTGTCTAAAGCCTGGCTAGCCAAAGTATTCCATACCACGGCCGCATTGGTTCAGGGGTGGGCAAATGTCTCAATTCAAAACAATCCAAGTCAGCCTCACTGCTTTTGATTTATTAGAAGACAAACTCCGCTCCAGCCATTCTGACAATGGATCCAACACAGGAAAAGAGAGATAAGATTGTTGGAGAGATAAAAACTCAGGCTTGGGGCTTCCCTGGTGGCACAGTGGTTGAGAGTCTGCCTGCCAATGCAGGGGACGCGGGTTCGTGCCCCAGTCCGGGAAGATCCCACGTGCCGCGGAGCGGCTGGGCCCGTGAGCCATGGCCGCTGAGCCTGCGCGTCCGGATCCTGTGCTCCGCAACGGGAGAGGCCACAACAGTGAGAGGCCCGCGTACAGCACAAAAAAAAAAAAAAAAAACTCAGGCTTGATGATATTGAGCCCCTGGATCAAGCCATGCTTGAGTTCATCCTGAATATTTGTTACATGAGCCAACGCACTCTCTTTTTTTTCCACTAGCCTATTTGAATTGGATTGTTACTTTAAAATCAAGATTTTTAATGGATACAGAGATGCTCTAAAATTTATCTTGTATGGAAAACAAAAGGCTATCACCTAACCTAGCCAATCCTCCTAATAAACATATAATAATAATATAAAAACATAAATGTATGATAAGAGTAAGGGGAATGAAAGACAGACACAGAGGAACAGCTGTGGTCTGAGGAAATGGGGTAGAACAAGAAAAGCTTTCACAGGCTTATTTAGGAGTTAGATATAATTGGATTCTTTTAGAATTCTCAAAGACTGCAAATAAAAGACAAGCATCGTTCGCGTGTTTTCTAATTGATTGGTATTTCTTCAACTGAGGCTCATCTCTGCACCTGGACCACAAGGTTTCCGGGTTTGTAAAAGTTAACTACAACTTTGTAAGCCCTTTAAACAAGCAGTTCTAGTTCTAGTTCTAGAAGCTTGTCCCACAGAACTAGATGAACAAATGCATAAAAAACACGTGTATGAAAAGTTCTCTGCGGCAGATAAAAAATAGCAAAAAGCAAAAAATCAAAAATGAGTAAATGTCCCTTTGGCAGACTCCACTTCCTCAGTGATTCTTAGAAGCTGACGTTCCTCATTCTGTCCTGGCCTCTCTTCTCTTCCCCTCCATGTTCTTCCCTGGGGGGTCTCACACACACCTGTGGCTGAAATTAAGACCTATAAGTAGAAACCCCCTGAACTGACCTTTCCAGCCCAGTTCTCTCCCCCATGCTCAGGTTCATTTTTCATTTGCCAATTTCACAATTCCCTCTGACTCTTCCATGGGCTTCTTGTGCTCATGTCTTAGCCTCCCCTCTCAAAGCTGCTCACTACCCAAGAGCACCCCCATACAAGAAGGTGCCTGCACCTTCTGAAAGCTGGCTTGCTCTGCCTGGCTCCACTCCTCCTCCTCTCACAGCCAATCTGTCCGTGTCCCTCTGTCTCCATGGTACCACTCTAATTCATTCCACTATGCAGTTCACCTAAATTACGAGAGATGCCTAACAGGTTTCTCTGATTCTCGAACTCCTCTGGTCCCTTCGTCTCACTGCAGCCACAGTAACCCCTCCCAAACGTTAAAGCTCTGCCCTTCCCGGGCTAAGACTATTCCTGAAGTTACTCTCAGGTGACGCCCAATCACTTTACCATGGTGTTTAAAGGCCCACCTGAGCTGGCTCCTACGATGCCTCCAGCCTTTATTGTCCTTCCATCACATTCTGTGTCACAGCTCTGCAGAACTTCTTTCTATTCCTCACATATGCCACCCTCCCTCTCCCCTGCCTCTTGCTGTTGATTCTCTCTTTCTGGGAGGATCTTTCCTCTGCCCGCAGCCCTCACGGATTCGTCTTGTTGCTGCTTCTCCTTCGGGTCTTGGCGGAAACATCAGCATCCTTGGAACACTTCCTGACTTTCCTCCCAGGCCCCAGGCTCGGTGAGAAATCCCTCTTCTCAACCACCCAATCACCCCAACACAGCTCCATCAGAGCCCTGGTCATATCTTCACACCCGCTATTCCATAAGCACCAAGAGCTAAAGCCCTACCTGTCTTATTCACTCCCGGAGCCCTTGTGATTAGCTGCCACAAGACAGGTAATCAATAAATGGCATGTGAATGATTAAGTCTTTTAAGTACATAATGCCACATTCGTATGATGGAATAAAACACAGCCATTAATAACCACCCTTTAGAAAAATAATTAACAATACAAGATTATTTGAAACAGTGTTCACTTTTAGAAACTCATTACAAAAGAGAATGCACAGTGAGATCCAATTTCAGTTTTCTAAAATGTGCATTAAAAAGATTTCAAAGATGTTCACCTAAAATTTAAAATGATCTCTTCTTTTTTTTTTTACAGTATGCGGGCCTCTCACTGTCGTGGCCTCTCCCGTTGCAGAGCACAGGCTCCGGACGCACAGGCTCAGCGGCCATGGCCCACGGCCCAGCCGCTCCGCGGCATGTGGGATCTTCCCGGACCGGGGCACGAACCCACGTCCCCCGCATCGGCAGGCGGACCCCCAACCACTGTGCCACCAGGGAAGCCCCCTAAAATGATCTCTTTTAAGGATAGAACTGTAGGGTTTCTTTTTCCTTTGAGCTTATCTGAGCATAGATTCCTTTGACAATCAAGAAAAAATGATAAAAATTATGTAAAAATGTTATATAAAGTCCTGGGCTGTAACAGAAAAGAGAGTCATAGTCGAACGCAGTGACAATGACCAGTGGTGAGTAGATCATCCCATGGGAAGGCCCTGGATCATAGGGACCAGAAGTATTGCTAAGTGTAGAATAGTTGGGAGTTAAAAATGAGGAAGGGACTCTAAAAACGGCAAATTCTTCATAGACATTACAATAAAATATAATTGGGTCAATTTAAAAGAACATATAGGTCGCATCCATGACCTGGCTATTGTAATTAGTGCTGCAATGAACGCTGGGGTGTCTTTTTGACTTATGGTTTTCTCTGGGTATATGCCCAGTAGTGGGATTGCTGGGTCATATGGTAATTCTATTTTTAGTTTTTTAAGGAACCTCCATACTGTTCTCCATAGTGGCTGAACTTAAATGTCCATCGACAGATGAATGGATAAAGATGTGGTGTGTGTGCGTGTGTGTGTGTGTGTGTGTGTGTGTGTATGGACTATTAGTCATAAAAAGGAATGAAACTGGGTCATTTGTAGAGACCTCGATGGACCTAGAAACTGTTATACAGAGTGCAGTAAGTCAGAAAGAGAAAAACAAGTATCGTATATTAACGCATATATGTGGAATCTAGGAAAATGGTACAGATGAACCGGTTTGCAAGGCAGAAATAGAGACACAGATGTAGAGAACAAATGTATGGACACCACAGGGGGAAGCGGGGGTGGGGGGATGAATTCGGAGATTGAGATTGACATATATACACTAATATGTAGAAAACAGATAATTAATAAGAGCCTGCTGTATAGCACAGGGAACTCCACTTCGCTGTACAGCAGAAACTAACACAACATTGTAAAAAAACTACACCCTAACAAAAATAAGAATAAAAAAATAAAAGAAGAACAGTGGGAAAATACCTGCAGAAAGGGGTTATATTAAGAAGGAGAAGCCTAAGTATCTATCTTCAGCTGCCTTTTCTCAATATAATATTAGGTCACATGAAATGAGAGCTAGATTGGAAAAACAGAGTCGAAGAAAAGTTTACTGAATCAAAAATCGAATATGATAAAGTCATAAACAAGCATCCTTTTACTTTCCCAGCTTTATTTGTTCAATTTCTCTCAGGCCTCGGTCTCTCTGCCAGTCCCACTTTAATAATATGCTGTAGCCTAGATCTGAATAGTTCAGAATCAGACCATGGACTGTATTGTGTGGTATTTTGGTCCAAGTTAGACAAAAATTTCACTCTAGCCTCCTCCGATTGTTATGGTGTAGAGTTGGGGAATGTGTAAGGAGACAAAATCTGCTGCAAGAAAAAATAAAAATTCCATTTATTTCTAGGGTATTTGTACCTCTAATGCAAAGCATCTTTGTTGCTTTTAAGAACAATTATATGGACATTCTGCTTCTGATATGGAAAAGTAAGCTTTGAACAGACTGTCCCACAAATAACCCTAAACTGCAGACCAAAAAACCCTACACCTACCTCATGACTCTGAAAGTGAACAAAAGCAGGCAAGTTTTGAAGAGGAGTCCAAATATGGAAGCAGCAGCCAGCCTGTGCTGAGTTCCATGTCTGGGGAGCCCACCCTGCAGGCATTCTCAGCTGGGACTATGGCCCAGGGATACCAAGACACTAGCATCAAACCTGCTCTTTCTGTCCAAAGGCACCCCGGGAAGGAGCCCAGGACAGTCACCCCATGAGGAGGGAGGAGGTCCTGGGGAAGAAGGGAACCAGAGAAGGGGACCCCCAAAGTCTTTATCTGAACTCTTCTCATGTCTCTGGGTGACCCCTAAACCATACACGAGTGGGGCACTGAAAGGATGAGATCCAAACCCTCGTCTCACCGCTGCCATTATTAAGTTTGCAATGAACCTAACCAGTAAGGGTCACCTGGTTACAGTAGTGAACACTGGTTAATCCATCTTGGCTACAGTTTCCTCCCACATAAAATGATACTGCTGCAACTGTTTCCAGCTATTTACTTATTCACGCCTTCAACATGGCTCACAGCTACTCTAGTGCTAGGTGCTCCATGGATACAAAAAAAGTTGAGCATCACTGCCTTGAGGAAGTCTAGAGTCCCATGAGAAAAAGCAGACATGCACCCAAATAGCTCTCACACAAGGCAGATCTTGATCAGAGAAGGAGCTTGGTGCAGCAGAGAGAACACGGACTCCAGAACCAGACAAAGCTGAGCTTGGTGGACCTTGGATCCACCAAGACCTAGAGGCTCAGGATCTGCCTTGTACAACAGCTGTGGGGATTAAAGAGTGGCATTCGTATTAATCACTCACTCTCTGCTAGGCACTTTCTGTGCACTGTATACTCATTTAGTTCTTATAACAACTCATTGGGTAGATATTAATACCACCCACCTTCTAGAAATGCAGAAAATAAGGTATAGGGAATTTCAGTTTACTTGCCCAAGGTCACCAAGTGCTAAGTGATCAAACAGATTCAAACTCAAGCAGCAATTCTGCTCAAGCCCCAGCTGTTAACTGCTATGTTTTGTTGAATAATAACTTCAAGTGCCAAACACAGTGCTTAACACAGAGTAGGCACTCAGCAAGTGGCCAATATCATCACAACTGTTATTATTACTGCTGCTGCTGTGTGATTACAATGATTAGCCACAAGAGAGAAAGAGTTGAAGTTCAAGGCATTTACCTGAAATAATGCTAAATAATCTTTATGTGCATGTCTAGACACACACCTTAAGAAATCAGAATTTGTGGTGACCTGTTTAGGTCTTTTTAAAAAGAAGAGCACCAAGTTACCATTATTTATTTCTTCATTCACTCATCACACTGTAACTTCCAACCGCCATCTGCCAGCGCTAAACCGAGCATCAGAACAGTTCCCAGAGGGGAAGTAGAGATAAAAGTGAGGAACAGGACCCATCACTCACTAACATGAGTGCAGCTGGTCCCCACTGCTAATGGGAGAAGCAGACAAACAAAATTCCTTGCAGTGTTTTGAAACAATCTCAGAGAAACTGTGCTATGTGGAAAAAAGAAAAAGAACAAAAAGGAAATATGAACTTAGCCATAAATCAAAAATTAATCAGCATGCACCAAACACAGAAATAAAATTTTACTACACTTAATAAGTCTTAATACCCTGCTTTGTTTCCAAAAGATGAAACTATATACCACTTGGAACTCCAAGGATCTCAGCTGTTATGATTCCTAAATGAAGTGGTGATTTAGGGATAATGCCAAATTTTAAAAGAATAAGAACAGTATTTCATTTGGGGCCTTTATGAGGACATGTTGCACATTTCTTAAATAAATACATGCAGTTTTATATGATCCTAAGACAGTACTTTCACCAGATCCTGCACACCAGGATACTGGGGAAAACAACCAAATCCCAGAACTATATAATTCCTAAATCCTTATGGGGTAACATGCCAGTTTCTGAACAATACACATTATCTCAGAGATAATTTTTATGACATGTGTGGCTATTGCCTATAAATCCCTTTAAGATAAAAGGTATTACCCTGACATTTGAGTTGGACAAAAGAACTTATATGGCTAGATTACTCAAGGCTATAAAATGTGGATAAACAAATATAGTTTGGATAAACCCTTGGAGCATGTTGCAATGGGATTTAACCTACAGGGCCTTCAGGCCAACATTAAATTTTAGACTCAGGCCTTCCTTAGAGATTATGAAACCTTTCTCTATAAACATTGCTTGAAACAACAAGATGGATTTATTGATTTAGCAAGAGATTAGGAGTAGGGACACTTAAAGGTAATAGTGAACCCTTTTACAACAAGGAAGCATGGCTGGAAAAGATAAAAAAGACATGACCCACCCAAGGTGATAGGACTATATTCATCACCACCATCATCGTCATCATCATCACCATCATCATCACCATCGTCATCATCATCACCATCATCATCATCATCATCATCATCATCACACCTAACATTTGTTCAACACTTACTATTTGCCAAGCACAGTGCTAAGGGTTTTTAGGGTTTTTTCTGTTCTTCATATCTACTGATAAAGGGTATGCTACTATCAGTCTCCTTTTCTAAATGAGGAAAATGAGCCTCAGAGAAGCAAAAAGCTGTAAAAGAAGTGGGTCCAGACTTCAAACCCAAGCAGTGTGACCCGAAAAACCCACATTCATAACCACTCCACTCTCCCACTCATCATCAAGCCCAGACTCAGGTCTCCTGAGCTCCAGGCCACAGAAGGACACCAGCTTTCCACACTTGGCAACGGAGTTTCCAAGTTACAAGACCTGCATGTCTGTACAGATGGCCAACATGCACATGAAAAGATGTTCAACATCTCTAATTATTAGAGAAATGCAAATCAAAATTACAATGAGGTACCAGCTCACACCAGTCAGAATGGCCATCATTAAAAAGTCTACAAATAACAAGTCTGGAAAGGGTGCAGAGAAAAGGGAACCCTCCTACCCTGTTGGTGGGAATGTAAACTAGTGCAGCCACTATGGAAAACAGTATGGAGGTTCCTCAAAAAATTAAAAATAGAGCTACCATATGATTCAGCAATCCCACTTCGGGGCATATATTTGGACAAAGCTATAATTCAAAAAGATACATGCACCCCTATGTTCACTGCAGCACTATTTAGTAGCCAAGACATGGAAACAACCTAGATATCCATTGACAGATGAATGGGTAAACAAGATGCGGTACATATATACAATGGAATACTGCTCAGCCATAAAAAAAGAATGAAATAGTGCCATTTGCGGCAACATGGATGGACCTAGAGATTATCATACTAAGTGAAGTCAGAAAGAGAAAGACAAATAACATATGATGTCACTTACATGCGGAATCTAAAATATGATACAAACGAATTTATCTACAAAACAGAAACAGACTCACAGACATAGAGAACAGACTTGTGGTTGCCGAGGGGGGAGGGGTTGGGGAAGGGATGGATTGAGAGTTTGTGATTAGCAGATGCAAACTAGTATATATAGAATGGATAAACAACAAGGTCCTACTGTGTAGCATAGGGAACTATATTCGATATCCTGTGATAAACCATAATGGAAAAGAATATGAAAAAGAATGTACATGTGTGTGTATATATATATATATATACACACGTATATATACATATATGTGTGTATATATATATACGAATAACTGAATCACTTTACTGTACAGCAGAAATTAACACATTGTAAATCAACTATACTTCATCAAAATTTAAAAAAAAAATTTTTAAAGATCTGCATGTCTGACAGTGGATCCAACGTTGCATTCTAAGAGTGAGAGGACTGAATGTGAGTCCTCTACCCGGTTGCAATACTTGCCGTCATAATTGTAATGCAACAGCAGTTCATCCAAATTTTATGTATCTGTAATCCTAGCCAAGGGTGTCACACCAGAAAACGTCTTTACATTCATGTTTTTAAGATACACTGGATCAAATGATATTTCCTCAAAACAGTCATGAAGCCCCCTATGCTCACTTTGTCTCTGATTACCATGTGCCTTCTCTAATAGGTGGATGCCAGGAAGGTCATTAGATTCTATGAGACGTGCCAGCACGATGCAAATGGTCACACAGGCAGGGCCGACAAATGTGCTTTACTGTTGAATGTTTTTATCACCACTGTTTTCTTTTTATTCTTTGTTCTACTTCTAATTCTCAAAGGAAAAAGGTTTTAAATGAGATGCTGAAGCAAAGCCGATGGCTAGAGAGTAATACACAGATTTTACTTATTTGTGTATTCAAAAATACTCATATATTTAAATATACATATTTAAATACCAATAAGCGGAGATGGTAAGTATTTACAATTAGTCCTCCTCAGAGTAAAAATGCATTCAGTTCAAAATTTAAGGACCTCAAAGTTCTAAGCCAAACATAAAGACAATACCAATGTAAAGAATATATACAGGGGCAATAAAACCAGCTCCCAATTACTTACCTTTGTTGTTTTCAATAAGTTAAAAATAAGAAAACACTCATGACAAGTTTACTTTTGTTTCTTAGCAACCCCACTCTAACGAGAATCTGAAACTGCACTTTTCAAATATGGACCGAGCTAAAATTAAGTAGCAATTCAAAGAAAAGACAGGGCTTGTTGATGAAGGATAAAAATGTAAGTATAGAAGAGCGAATACCTTCCAGAAGTAGAACTCATGTGATAATCACTGTACAAGCTGTCTCTCAGGCCTCCCCGACCCTGAACTTTTGGAGAGAGGTTAAAAAGAGATGGGCCCTCAGGAAAAAATGTAACCTCTAAGGACTCAGCCCAGATCAGATGGAAAACGATCCTTGAAGGAAATAGGATGAAGATGAAAAGGACAGAAAAGAGCAAGGATGTGAATGAGCAGTGCTGAAAGCACTAGACAGAGGGAAAACCAGTTTTAATAGCTTTCTGGACTGGGAGAGATTATTGTAAAAGGATTTCACTGCACTTACAAAAAACAAAAAAAGGAAAATAATAATTTTTCTAGCTTTTTCCAGACTTAAGATTTTTAAGCAGTGACATTTAGAAGTTGCAAAACCCAACAAACTGAATTTATTTTACTCATGACCATGGTTACAAAGACCATCTTTTAAAATAAACAAAATAAAATTTACTTTAAAGAATATATTCAGAGATGGTATAGGCCAAGGGTTGAGAATGTTAGTGCTAAGTTACCTGGGTTTCAATTTCTAGCTATGTGATCTCAGGCAAGATATTTACACTCTCATGCCTCAGTTTCTCAATCTGTTCAATGGAAATATTAATATAGTTTGCTTCATAGAATTGTAACCTTCTAATGAGTTACTAAGCATAGTGTGAGTGACTTCTAAGTGTTGACTTTTAAAATAAATTAACATACAAATATTTATTAACCTCCTACTAACATAAAATATAGAACTAAAAGCTCCACGAGAGGATAATGAGAGTTAGTAAGAGAGAGATGAATAAAATACATTCCCCACCCTCAAAGAATATCACAGGGAAACAGGGCAGACAGAATCAACACAAACATGCAAAGGAGCAAGTAAAAGTGGGGCAGAGAGCAGATAATATTAGGAAATAAGTACTTATTTTCTTTGGTGTGGTATTGTAGATATCAAGGAGAATGTTCTTATGCTGATTTATTCTGTTCTTAAACTGCTTTATTTTGGCATGAAATGTGATGATGCTTATAATTTACTTCCAAATTACTTTGCAAAAAAACCAAACTATATATGTAAATACAAAGCAAACATGCCAAAATGTTCATCACTGCGGGGGGCTGGGGGGAAGAAAAAGAAAGAAGAGGAGGCAGGCAAGGGTCAAGGGCTGGCTCTGAACTGTAGAACACTGTGTGGACTTGAAACGCTTTCAAACTTGTTTTCACAGCGTGGCTGATATGAGAAAACCCCTGGAGACGCAGGCTTTTTCTAAGCGCAAGGTGCTCTGTAAATATTAATTTCTACAAAAAGCACCCTAAGAACAGGTCAGTGGGAGGGGCCGCTTTTAAAACGCTGGCTGCTGGGAGGCTTCAAAACATCGCAATGAAACGTTCCGCATTATAACTGAAGCCACTTTCCCTGGTCAGTCTCCGGATGAAAGTCTTCCTATGAAGACTTGCTGGGAAATTCATCTCCATCATTTCAATTCTAGATCATCACATTTTCTCTAGGCTTTATCAAGACAGCACGGAGGGACTGATAGGCTACTGGATAAAGGAGGTCTCTAGACAACCCTACTGATGGCCAGGTTCAAATGACTATCTATAGACCAAGGTCTCTGTGTACAGACTTGGCCCAGACATCCCCGCTCACTTCCAGACTCACAGCAACTGCCCAGCTGCCATCTCCACCTGAATGTCACACTCAACGTGTCCAAAATAGAACACTTCTCCTCCATGTTCCTTTTTCTCCATGAACGGCACAACCAACCGTAAAGTAAGAGAAGCCGCAGACTTGCCCCGTCACTCTCCTTCCCTCTCCACATCCCATCCATCTCCAGGCCCTTCCATTTTCCCTGCCAAGTTCTCCCAAATCCATCAGCTTCTCTCCTTTTCAAATTCTACCTTCCCTTCCTAGCAGTCTACATCGATTTCCCAGGTTTCTGCAACACTCCCCCAAACTCTTCTGCTTACTCCCAGTCTTGTCTCTCTCCAACCCACGTTCCACACTGCTCCACAAGAAAAAGGTCAAATTCCTGTTTACATTTTGCAGTGGTTTAATAGTAATAGTCATTATTAGGAAAACAGTCATGATAAGGTGCCTAATGCTTACTGAGCACTTACCCAGGCACTGTGCTAAGCACTTTACCTAAGCATCTTCTCGTTCCATCCTCAGGGGCCCTAGGAAGTGGGCGTTATCATTGTCCCAATTTTACAGATGAAAAACCTGAGACCCAGAGAAGTATGAAATCGCTTGCCCAGGCACAGACCTGGTGAGTAAGAGGCAAAACGGGCTTCAAACCTAAGCCTGTGCCCTCCCGTCTGGGTTGAATGTGACGTGCCCCAACACCACGCACAAAGCCCTGTGAAGCCCTGAGGACTCAGCCGTCGTCACCCACTTCCTTCCCCTTTCCCTTTGCTCCTCGGTGATGCCCTCAATGGCGCCAGCATCCTCCTTCTTGTCATTCAGGGTCTCCACACGTGGGCATCTCTCCCGGGTCCCCAAAGCTAAGCAGATCCTTGTGCGTCTTCAAGGCACCGATTCCTGCTTGTAACTATGGACTTAACCTGTGTCTGCACCATGCGAGGGGCCCTTTCAGCATTGCCAACCCTAGGGCCCCGCACCCAGCTCAGTGCCTGGCATGTAGGATGTGCTCGGCAAATCTTTATCAACGAGAAAACGGAGCTTGAGTGAGTACAAAATTCCTGGGCTCTGGTTCAAGGGTCATCCTTTACTACCAGTGTGACTCTGTGCAAGTCACTACCTCTCAGAGCCTCTGGGCTGGCATCGGAACTTCCTGGCAGCAATCAGAACTATGATAATAAAGCACTTTGGAGCTTTCAAAGACCTCTCCCCAAAATCCCATTCGATCCCAAAATGTCCCTGTGAGGGAAGCAGGGTCCTCATCACACATATTCACTAGCAAAGGGAAAATGGAGGATCGGATGGGGCTGGGGAATTAATGATTTGTCAGCAGCCAATCAGCCGCTGACCCTGAAGCCCGCCCTTGACTCTAAGCACAGCCTACAATCAGAGTTAGATGGCAAACGACGAACCCAGGGTGTGGCAAAGCTGTAAGAAACTGCCCAGTGCTCTGCACATTGGGTGACAATTGGTGCCGCTGACTCAGTCATCCGCCTGCCAACGTTTCCAGTTTTCCCATTTGCTTAAGACACTCAGGTGAAGAGTGGAGATGGTCCAGCACATATAACTCCATCATCTTGGTAACCACATCCATCACAAGCACACACAGCTTGGGGATAACCAAAAGAGCCACAGCCACTCGTTCCTGCCTCTTCCCAGGGGAGCAGAAGCCAGGACACAGAATTCACTTCCTTAGCCACTGTTCAGTGTTCAAAATATGAAACGGTATGAGGCACTGTCAACAGTGGCTGCCACTCCTGGCAACCCTGAGCCCTCGGGTGACCCAGGAGGTCGGTGGCCTTTTATCAGCACCCATCTGTACCACTGCCCCACTCCAGCCTCTCAGCCAGGGGCAGTTCAGGTTATTCTGCGTACAGAGATGTTTCCTTATACATGCAGATGCTACATTTAATCTCTTCAAAGGATGTCAGCCTACTCTATGTAGTTGTCAAGGTCACTTGTGTGGATCAGGAGTTCACATGCTCCTGATTATTTTAGGGGGGGGAAAAAACACCTCTAATATCATGTTATTCTTACAATATTAAAGGTGTAAAGCAATCCCTTCCATAACATCCCTCCAAGCAGAAATGGGAAGAAAACTTCCTCCAAGTACAAAATCATTCCTTGAACACCAGGTTCCATAGCTGGGATTATCTGCCTGCTTCTTCAAGGTGAAACTGAAAACAGTACAACTATTTTTTTTATTAAAAGTAGCTCTATAGATGTGGCTTTCCAGGGGACTAGAAGTCTCCAAGATGTTATAAAGTTGATTTAAAGACAAAAACAAGTGAACTTTATGTTGAAATTTTTTTAACATACACCAAATGCATAGTTTAAAAAATAGGAATGTTAACAAGTGAAATTTGCCATTAGAAAGAAATTCTATTTTATTATAGTTATTCATTTTCAACGTATAAAAGAAAATTGCAGAAATTTTGAGATTATGTCTAATATTCAGACATAATTTCCAAGCTATTCTAGCACAGAGCTTAAAAGGAAAGGACCATCTTATATCTTGTTTTATGAATGGAACAAAATAGGAAGTTCTCTTGAGTAGAGATTTTTCAGAAGATTGAAGTACAAGATCATCAAATTAATGTATGATTTAAAATGGAAAACGTAAGTTATTCCTGGGGTAATAATATTTACCTTCTGGACACTGGCAGGTGAATCCACTGAGATGAGAAATGCACGTTGCTCCATTTCTGCATGGGTCTAGGATACAATAGTCAATCTTGGATTGGCAAAGCTCTCCAGTATAACCTGAACAAAACAAGACAGACATTTATAAAATATTTTGTCCCAAAACTCTGATGAACCATCCCATGAATTGATTGAGTCAACTGGTACTCATCCAACCAAGGCAGCAGCATTAAGCTAGTCTCTCAGGCAATCCTTGATCTAATTTGGTTTTACAACAAGAAACAATCAGAGCCGTTTAGAATCATAGTTCAAAAGTCATTTGCTTTGCAAAAATCTTTATTGCAGGACTTCCCTGGTGGCGCAGGGATTAAGAATCCACCTGCCAATGCAGGGAACACGGGTTCGAGCCCTGGTCTAGGAAAATCCCACATGCCGCGGAGAAACTAAGCCCGTAAGCCACAACTACTGAGCCTGCGCTCTAGAGCCCACAAGCCACAACTACGGAAGCCTGTGCACCTAGAGCCCGTGCGCCGCAACAAGAGAAGCCACTGCAATGAGAAGCCCACGCACCACAATGAAGAGTAGCCCCCGCTCACCACAACTAGAGAAAGCCCGCGTAGCAACGAAGACCTAACGCATCCAAAAAAAAAAATCTTTATGCAAAGAGATACTTTTTTCAACATTAGCTCCGAATTTTATTTTGAAATATTAGTCAGAACCTTTAGAAACTGAGCCTGAAGCCCACTGTCCTTTCCTTCTGACCTAAGGAAAAACAGGCTCTATAATGTCTTGCTTGACCACTGAAATGACGGCCACTTTCCCAAGGTCATCCCAGTAACTATTAAGAAAAACAACTAGGAAAATTGCCAGGGAGGTATTAAAATCTTTTAACTTTTTATATTTTACAGCTAGAAGACCCTCGGTGTTCAATTCAAGCCCTATCCCTTCATTTTAAAGACAAAAAGGTTGAGACACATATAATATTAAGCACATGACTATATGCATCTTAATTCTAATTTGAAGCACAAACCCAACCCAGTAAATTTTCTCGGTGAAGCAAGCCTCCAGTGGTGATTTTTTTGGGTAATAACGTAACCACATATGTGTGATGAGAAAATAAGGACTTGTATCTATTGGAATACCCATGCAGCTGAGAAGCCGCAAATAAATTCCAAATACTTTGTTAACTTTGAAAACAAAGCCCCCCCAAAAGGCAAGTTTAAAAAATAACATGCAATTATGTTTTTTAGTTTAAAGTGAAAAATGATTATGAAAGAAAATTTGGAAAATACAATATTTAAAATAGAAAGAGAAAAAAGTTACCCTTAGTTATGTTATTTGAGTGACAGAATTATTAATACTTTGGAGATAATTCCTATCAGAAATGTCTATGCACAGATATTTCCTACAAAATTACAATCATACTCTAACATTTTGTGCTTTCCAAGATGTACATAAAGTACATTAAAAACTTGTCTTTCTGGGCTTCCCTGGTGGCGCAGTGGTTGAGAGTCCGCCTGCCGATGCAGGGGACATGGGTTCATGCCCCGGTCTGGGAAGATTCCCACATGCCGTGGAGCGGCTGGGCCCGTGAGCCATGGCCGCTGAGCCTGCGCGTCCGGAGCCTGTGCTCCGCAACGGGAGAGGCCACAACAGTGAGAGGCCCGCGTACCGCAAAAAAAAAAAAAAAAAAAAAAAACAACAACAACTTGTCTTTCTGAATTATTCGTTTTGAAAGACTGTCATTAGCATTTGTATTTGTAAAAATAAATCAATGTTAGGAGAGAGATGACTGGCCTGAGCTTCAATGACCTGCCAAACTAGTCTAAAATACAGACTGTGATCATGGAGGCCATTGTTTGCAATCCTACTCTTCCTTACAGGCTTTAAAACAGTCTAGGGGACTGTAGCTAATTCATGGGTATGACAAAAGTAAGATAATCATGTAAACTAAAAATCCAAACACTAGGACAAAAATCTACTCCAAAATTCAGGACAGAATATCTTAATATAACAATTTTATGTGAATATATTTTCAAATAAAATGTCTAAATCAGGATTATTCACATTTTGTCCATTTAATTTCATCTAGTATCCTCATACTTCCATATCATCCCTGTGGGTATCTTAAAGAAAATTTCTTGTCACCTATAAAGACTTCATCATGCATCCCTAACTAAAAGAGATTTATTTTGAAAAGATCACTTTTAATGGCCTCCTTAATTAATGTCTGGTCCCATTTACAAATTTAGTTAAACACTCTATATTTATTAATACCAACAATTTCTTTTTAAGAACCACACTGTCTGATAATACACATATCTTCCCATGCCTTTAATTTGTTCTTATCTAATAGATCTAAATTGTTTTTTGTTTTTTGGGGGGTTTTTTGGCTGCTCTGCACAGATTGCAGGATCTTCATTCCCTGACCAGGGATTGGATCCAGGCCCCCCGCAGTGCAAGTGCAAAGTTCTAACTTCTAGACAGCCAGGGAATTCCCTAACAGATCTAATATTAAATTAAAACTATAAGCAAGGTGAATCTTCAGTTCTGTTAAATGCTCCAATATCATACTCAAGTTTAGTAAGATTTCAATCCAAGAGGATAATCCACGTTTGTGATGTGGGGATGTTAGGGATTGTCATAATGGTTAGGGGGTCATACCAACATTCCATGGTGGAGATGCTGAAGCCCTGCACTGCCTAAAATGGTCCAGAATAACACCGTTTTCTCACTCAAATGCCAATAGTCCCCTCCAATGAAGAACACTGCTCAAGGATCTGTCACTATACCATTGCTTTCTGTTCCCAAGCTTTAAAAGCATTATATATTTGGGGGTTTTCTCATGTGATTTTATTTTTTTTTAACACCTTTAATGGAGTATACTTGCTTTACATTGCTGTGTTAGTTTCTGCTGTATAACAAAGTGAATCAGCTATACGTATACATATATCCCCATATCCCCATATCCCCTCCCTCTTGTGTCTACCTCCCACCCTCCCTATCCCACCCCTCTAGATGGTCACAAAGCACCAAGCTGATCTTCCTGTGCTATGTGGCTGCTTCCCACTATCTATTTTACATTTGGTAGTGTATATATGTCAATTCTACTCTCACTTTGTCCCAGCTTACCCTTCCCCCTTCCTGTGTCCTCAAGTCCATTCTCTATGTCTGCATCTTTATTCCTATCCTGCCCGTAGATTCATCAGAACCATTTTTTTTAGATTCCATATATATGTGTTAGCATATGGTATTTGTTTTTCTCTTTCTGACTTACTTCACTCTGTATGACAGATTCTAGGCCCATCCACCTCACTACAAATAATTCAATTTCATTTCTTTTCATAGCTGAGTAATATTACATTGTATATATGTACCACATCTTCTTTATCCATTCATCTGTCGATGGACACTTAGGTTGCTTCCATATCCTGGCTATAGTAAATAGAGCTGCAATGAACATTGTGGTACATGACTCTTTTTGAATTATAGTTTTCTCAGGGTATATGCCCAGTAGTGGGATTGCTGGGTCGTATGGTAGTTCTATTTTTAGTTTTTTAAGGAACCTCCATACTGTTCTCCATAGTGGCTGTATCAATTTACATTCCCACCAACAGTGCAGGAGGGGCCCCTTTTCTCTTCTCCACACCCTCTCCAGCATTTATTGTCTGTAGACTTTTTGGTGATGGCCATTCTGACTGGTGTGAGGTGATACCTCACTATGTTTTTGATTTGCATTTCTCTAATGATTAGTGATACTGAGCATCCTTTCATATGTTTGCTGGCAATCTGTATATCTTCTTTGGAGAAATGTCTAAGTCTTCTGCCCATTTTTGGATTGGGTTGTTTTTGTTTTTTTGATATTGAGCTGCATGATCTGCTTGTATATTTTGGAGATTAATCCTTTGTCAGTTGCTTCATTTGCAAATATTTTCTCCCATTCTGAGGGTCATCTTTACGTCTTGTTTATGGTTTCCTTTGCTGTGCAAAAGCTTTTAAATTTCATTAGGTCCCATTTGTTTATTTTTGTTTTTATTTCCATTTCTCTAAGTGGTGGGTCAAAAAGGATCTTGCTGTGATTTATGTCATAGAGTGTTCTGCCTGTGCTTTCCTCTATGAGTTTTATAGTGTCTGGTCTTACATTTAGGTCTTTAATCCATTTTAGCTTATTCTTGTGCATGGTGTTACAGAGTGTTCTAATTTCATTCTTTTACATGTAGCTGTCCAGTTTTCCCAGCACCACTTATTGAAGAGACTGTCTTTTCTCCATTGTATATTCTTGCCTCCTTTATCCAAGATAAGGTGACCATATGTACGTGGGTTTATCTCTGGGCTTTCTATCCTGTTCTATTGATCTATATTTCTGTTTTTGTGCCAGTACCATACTGTCTTGATTACTGTAGCTTTGTAATACAGTCTGAAGTCGGGGAGCCTGATTCCTCCAGCTCCGTTTTTCTTTCTCAAGGTTGTAAGAGCATTATATTAAAGATTTTTAAAATATGGAAAACATGGAACTATAAAGAAAAAGGCCCTCTGAAATTAGCTGGACTTCAAAGTACACCCATATTGGCATGTCTATGAGTTCAGTATAACTGGGGATGAAAAACAACAGTGGAGGAGTGTGGGAGGGATGAGAGAGAAGCAGAGAGGTGGGGCTGGGGTTATGGGATGTTGGGTATTACCCAGCATCCTTAGCTGCAGGTGGCCAGTTGGTCAGCTGTGGGCAATAACCAGCCTATGGATCTGCTGAGCCATAGTTCAGGACCTGATGCTTGTCCACATGGGGCCAGGTATTACTACTGGCCTTAAGCGAGTGGCTAGTTGGAAGTTCCCGGAATACCACCACTGACTGCATTGCTCTCACTGACCAACTGAGGCCAGCTCTTGGAGAGAAGAGATAGAGGGCAAGGAACCTTGAGCACCCAGCATCTGACTCAAAGGGCTCTTAAACACCAGTGAGTCATTTCTTAGACCCTCAGAGAGCAGAGACTTACCTGCAGTTGTCAGACAAATCATTGACATTGAGTATATGCGATACTCTGAGCTGGATACCTAAGCCTTATAGAGCTCCCTTCCTGTGTCTTTTGTTTTTTAATTTGATGCCATAACCACAGAGTCAAAACTAAATGAGGGATTGGTAGGACTTTAAATGAACAAAGACCATTAAAGCTTTGCCTGGGTTCTTCCTTCCACCCTGCAGAAAGTTAGGCCCTTTCTGGGGAATGAAGTAACTATGCCAATCGTGAATAACATCTCTTTATCCTACCAAAGCAGTGGCAGGCACCCAGAGGACCTGGTAGAAGATGGTCAAGCCACACTGAGATGGCGTCAACACAGTGGGTGGGAGAGGTAGTAAGCGGTGACCCCTGGTGTGTGTCAGGGAGGATTTGTTCCAGCACACACACGAATGTACGTATTTCAGGCCTTAAAGATCTACATTGTAAGTTCCCAAGGGGAAGGTTGACAAAACACAGAGAAAGGCCTGTGTAAAGACACAGAAGGATGCAGAAAAGATGTGACTGTCATTTACACTTCCCTAAAAATGCACAGCAGAGACAAGCTTCCTTCATTTTGGTTCCCAAATGACAGAAGTCTATACCTAAATATGGAGGCCAGTATCAGTAAACATCTCCATTCCTGTCTTTCCAGCTAGCGATATGGTGCCTCCTCATAACCAAACCATAAGTACTCATGGACCGCCTTCCAAATTATCATCACAACCATATGACACCATTCATATTGTCTAGTTCCAGTCATCGCTGCCTCCCACCAGGACTCAAACAATGGTCCCCAAACCCATCTCTTGATGAGTACACTTGATTTCTTAAAATCAATTCTACATGGGAGCAGCCAGAGAGATCTTTTTAAGACATAATTTATATCCTATTACTTTTATATTTAAAATCCTCCAGTGGTTTCCCCAAAAGCTTGGAATAAAACCCAAACACTTTACCCCATGGCTAAAAAGCACACCATGACCTGGCTCCTGCCTCCTCATCTTCCCTCTCCCCATTGACCATGATGCTGCAGCTTCCTGGGGCCCTGTTCTGTTCCCAAACATGCCCAGCTCCTTTTCAGTCTTTAGCACTGTTTTCATGCTGTGGTCTCAGGACCACACAAGGACATGAGAGGGACGCTGGATACAACACAAGCAGTTATGATCCTGCCCTAGAAAGAGATGTATGGTGCAAATTTTAAACTGTTGTGCAATACAAAAACTACTAAGAAGAAAGTGAGCAACTAACTTTAGGAGGGGAGGGGTATGAGATGGAGATGCAGCAGAATTTCACCTGGAAAATCAGGAGATAAAGACAAGAGCAGTTAGAGGATTTGGTTCAAGATGGCGAAGTAGAAGGACATGCGCTCACTCCCTCTTGTGAGAGCACCGGAATCACAATTAACTTCGAAACAATCATCGACAGGAAGACACTGGAAATCACCAAAAATGATACCCCACATCCAAAGAGAGAAGACACAATGACATGGTAGGACAGGTGCAATCACAATAAAATCAAATCACAATAAAATCACAATCATAATAAAACCAAATCCCATAATCGTTGGGTGGGTGACTCACAAACTCACAAAAGTCCACTCATTGGAGTGAAGGTTCTTGAGCCCCACATCAGGCTTCCCAACCTGAGGGTCTGGCAACAGGAGGAGGAATTCCTAGAGAATCAGACTTTGAAGCCTAGTGGGATTTGATTGCAGGACTTCAGCAGGACTGGGGGAAACAGAGACTCCACTGTTGGAGGACACACACAAAGTGGTGTGTGCATCAGGACCCAGGGGGTAGGAGCACTGACCCCATAGGAGACTGAACCAGACCTACCTGCTAGTGTTGGAGGGTCTCCTGCACAGGTGGGGAGGTGGCTATGGCTCACCATGGGGACAATGACACTGGCAGCAGAAGTTCTGGGAAGTACTACTTGGTATGAGCCCTCCCGGAGTCAACCATTAGCCCCACCAAAGAGCTGGTAGCCTCCAGTGCTGGGTCACCTCAGGCCAAACAACCAACAGGGAGGCAACTCAGCCCCACCCATCAGCAGACAAGTGGATTACAGTTTTACTGAGCTCTGCCCACCAGAACAACACCCAGCTCTAGCCACCACCAGTCCCTCCCATCAGCAAGCTTGCGCAAGCTTCTTAGATAGCCTCATCCACCAGAGGGCAGACAGCAGAGGCAAGAGGAACAACAATCCTGCAGCCTGTGAAACGAAAACGACATTCACAGAAAGATAGACAAAATGAAAAGGCAGAAGAAGATGTACCAGATGAAGGAACAAGATAAAACCCCAGAAAAACAACTAAATGAAGTGGAGATAGGCAACCTTCCAGAAAAAGAATTCAGAATAATGACAGTGAAGATGATTCAGGACCTCGGAAAAACAATGGGGGGAAAGATTGAGAAGATGCAAGAAATGATTAACAAAGACCTAGAAGAATTAAAGAACACCTAGAAGAATTAAACTACAAACAAACAGAGATGAACAATACAATAACTGAAATGAAAACTGCACGAGAAAGAATCAATAGCAGAATAACTGAGGCAGAAGAACGGATAAGTGACCTGGAAGACAGAATGGTGGAATTCACTGTGATGGAACAGAATAAAGAGAAAAGAATGAAAAGAAATGAAGACAGACTAAAAGACCTCCGGGACAATATTAAACACACCAACACTTGCCTTATAGGGGTCCCAGAAGGAGAAGAGAGAGGGAAAGGAGCCAAGAATATATTTGAAGAGATAACAGTCGAAAACTTCCCTAACATAGGAAACAAAATAGCCACCCAAGTCCAGGAACAACAGAGAGTCCCAGGCAAGATAAATCCAAGGAGAAACATGCCGAGGCACATAGTAATCAAACTGACAAAAATTAAAGACAAAGAAAAATTCTTAAAAGCAACAAGGGAAAAACGAGAAATAACATACAAGGGAACTCCCATGAGGTTAACAGCTAATTTCCACCAAAAACTCTACAAGCCAGAAGGGAGTGGCATGATATATTTAAAGTGATGAAAGGGAAGAACCTACAGCCAAGATTACTCTACCTGGCAAGGATCTCTGTCAGATTTGAGGGAGAAATCAAAAGCTTTACTGACCAGCCAAAGCTAAGAGAATTCAGCACCACCAAACCAGCCCTACAACAAATGCTAAAGGAACTTCTCTAAGTGGGAAACACAAGAGAAGAAAAGGACCTACAAAAACAAACCCATAACAATTAAGAAAATGGTAAGAGCAACATACATATAGATAATTACCTTAAATGTGAATGGATTATGCTCCAACCAAAAGACACAGGCTCACTGAGTGGATACAAAAACAAGACCCATATATA